>OX465101.1:2741071-2764090 GCA_949987565.1 Luidia sarsii | reverse complement strand
GCTCCTCTCCCCTCTCCAAATAAATTCCCACCCGACGTTTCTATCAAAGCCACGCTTTCCGAACCCTCATTACATAGGATTATAAGGTACTCTCTTCAATAAAGATGGCACATTTGTTTTTCCTCAAGGGGCTTGTATACTGTTGATTCTTTCCAGATCACATCGCAGCCACAGAAGGGGATATTGGTCTCATTGTTTTCTCTTCCCGCGAGTTTTTTTCATCTCGTGCCTTTGGTGAGCGTTTCGGCTGAAATTACTCTTTCACGGACATCCATCTTGGAGGGGAATTTGACCTATTAAACAAACGGGGACACCCGGGAAAAAAAACCCAGTGATCAAGGGGTCGGCAATAACCAAGACGTGGCGTATTGCAGGATTCTACATGACAGCCAATCATCATACACCGCTGCTACGCTGTGGATGAGAAGAAAAAAAATCTACGAGTTGGATCAATTTTTATTCCAGCCAATAAGCAAATGGCTTATAAACGACACATGCGCGTTGTCTAGCAACAGTGATTAGGGCGCCGTTGCGTCGCGCCTGAAGCCATGGTGTGTGCCTGCATGTGTGTGTGTGTGTGTGTGTGTATATGACGATCATAACGTTGTGGACTGTGCAGGAATGGGCAGATGCTCAGCGCTTGTCTGTATGCTCCTGGCACGCACGCGCACACGCAAATCCAGTTTGTCCACGACGCGCCGTTTGGACACCGATCCACATTCCACATTATGTCGTCAGAGCACGGCAGCGAGGCACTGAGTGGGACGCACGGAGTGAGGATAGATAGCGGCGACGCGAACAGATAAGGCAGGGTCGGAGTACAAGGTTTCGTCCCGATGCGAGAGGACCGAGTTTGGCGAACCAAACAAAATAAATAAAATATGAACAACATGTGTGCCGGCCGCCGCCGCATTTACACGGCAACCTCGTTCGTTTCATGGGTCTGCCATGTGGAATGACAAGCGGGAGCGCAGACTACCATCGGCACTACTGCGAGGTCGACCCGCGGACCCCGTCAAGACTCGGCCGCCGCCGCCGCCCGGCAGGCGAGCCCCCGCCAAGCCGGCCCACCAGCCGGCCGGTCCCCGGCCCAGCTTCACCGGGGCGCAGAGCTGGATCCAGCGGCACCGGGCCGACATCGACACGGTGGTGCGACTGCTGGAGGTCTACCCCAACCTCATCCAGGCCGAGGGCCTCGATCCGCTCTGGGACTACTTGCAGCCGCTGCTCTGCCGCGAGGCCGAACTGACGACGGAGGGCAAGACGGAGGAGGGGGCGAGGGAGGGGAGCCGGCAACGGAAGAAGGCGCGAGGCAGGAGCCGCCGCGGCGGGCACCGGGACAAGTCCAGCCGGCCCAGCCCCAGCAGCGGGGATGGCCCGGCCGCCCGCTACGTGTACGTCTGCGACAGCATACCGTCCACGGAGCACACCACGCCGGGCAAGGTCACCCGGGACAGGGTGGTGGCGGCCCTGTCCGCCCACTGCTACGTGCGCACCAGCCCCGAGCTGCCAGCCAGCAAGGCCGACTTCTCCGACGTCCATGACGCCGTGGGCACGGCCGACGTCTTCGTGTTGCTGCTCAACGACGCCTCGCTCAGGAGCTGCTTCAGCCTGCACCAGCTGGGCATCGCGCTAGCCAACCGCGTGCCGGTGGTCGGCGTAC
The DNA here is from genome assembly GCA_949987565.1 of Luidia sarsii. Classification (NCBI taxonomy): domain Eukaryota; kingdom Metazoa; phylum Echinodermata; class Asteroidea; order Paxillosida; family Luidiidae; genus Luidia; species Luidia sarsii. Next base: position 2,762,427 of record OX465101.1, on the reverse strand, counting down.
GGGAGGCGGGCTACGGGCTCCCGGCCCGCTTCTCTCCCGACCCGGACCACCGCGAGATCACAGCAGCGGACTTTCCCTGCAAAGTCCACTCGATCGTCTCTCCCTGGCGGCGTCAGGTGCAGCAGCAGCAGCAGCAGCAGCAGCATCAGCATCAGTCGGGTCGCAGTAAGTCTTCCGAAGCCCGCCTGGAGACGGCCCGCACTAAGAGCGAGTCACAGTCCAGCGGGTTCCACTCGGATCCCGAGCTGGCGGCCGCCAGGGACTCGGACCGGTCGCTGTCGGACGAGATCCGGCTCTGCTTTCAGACGTCGGTGCTCTACGTGCCCGACTTCCACGACTCCTGCATCGCCAAGCTCTGCGCCCGGCTCTCGGTCTACCTGGGGGATATATTCGACTCGGAGGCCGGCGCCGACAGCGCGGCGAGGCCGCAGCGCGGCGCCGGCGAAGACTGCCACAGCACGGACAGCGAGGCCAGCGAGCGCCTGCCGGACATCCGATCGAACGGTGGCCTCTTCCGGACGGAACCGACTCACCGGGGCGCGGATGACTGCCGGCCCGAGCGCAGCCCGTCGTCGGACGGCAGCCACGAGCCGCCAGACACCCCTAGCTCCGCGGAGAAATCCACCGGTTCCCCCATCAGCCCCTTCGTCAGACTGCCCCCGATCTCCGGGACCAGGGGCGAGGGCACCCCCGTGCCGGGCGATGCCTTCCCCTCGGACGACTCTCCCCCGGGGGACGCCCGAAAGGCCGACGCGGCGAAGTCCGCGTCCAGCTGCCTCTCCGACCTGTTCCCCTCGCCGCCCTCATCCCCGTTCCTGGAGACCCGCTACCTGGTTTTCCCCGACGACCCCAAGGGCTCGTCCAAGCCCTACCTGGTGACCTTCCCGGCCGACGTTTGCGGCAAGGAGGCCGCCGGCGGCTCCCCGCCCGACAGCCGGGCCGGCCGGGAAGACGGCGTGGACCAGGTCCGCATCTTCAACGCGGAGGAGGAGTCCTACTTCGACAAGATCCCGCTGGACCTGCGCGAGGAGGCCGGCGGGGAGAAGTCGCCCTTCACCACCCCCGTGCCCACGGCCAGACGGGCCCGCGTGCCCAAGATGAAGGCCGACGACACGCCCAAGGGCAAGTGGAACCTGGCGGCCAGGGGCGCCGGCAAGGTCGCCGACGTTCGGCCCGCCCCCGCCCCGGTCCCTGCCCCGGCCCCGGCCAAAGCCACGGCCCCGGCCAAAGCCCCGGCCCCGGCCAAAGCCCCGGCCAAAGCCCCGGCCAAAGCCGCCGGCGGTCGGAGGGACAGGACGCGCTCGCAGAACGGCAAGCCCCGCGGGACCCAGCCGCCGTCCGAGCGGGGCAAGCAGTACCGGGCAGCCCCGCCGGCGAAGAAGCAGCACCGCTACGGCGCTGACGCCAGCACTGCCTCGCCGGCTCAGACCATCCCCAAAAAGAACGTCCCCATGACCAAAGTAACACTGCAGTACGGACCCAAGGGGAAACTTACCAACTCGCTTGTATGAAGTGGGACACATTCGATTCAATATCTTTTTGTTTTTAAGGTGATATACAAAAATGTTGCAATCTGCTTACTGACTAAAATTACCAAAATGTAAATCTTAAAATTTAGTGGGCCTGACGTTTCGATCCTAGCAGGACCTTTTTCGATCCTAGCAGGCCTTTGAGAAAGGTCCTGCTAGGATCGAAACGTCAGGCCCACTAAATTTTAAGATCTTTTTGTTTTTAAGTAGGCCTATTATTTATTTAAAATTTAGTGGGCCTGACGTATCGATCCTAGCAGGACCTTTCTCAAAGGCAGAGCCTATTATTTGTATAATAAATCAATATCGTGAGCAGAAACAGTGTGCTGTATTACCCTCAAGGCAGGATCTAACTTTTCATTTAATTATATTGAGCTTTGGCATATTTCTATATTTTATTTTTGGGGGCAGAAATCGCTTTGTTCCACCTTGAGTTTCTCGAGCAGTGCAAAACGTACCGCCAAAGTGTTTGTGAAGATAAACCGCGTGTTGTACAAGATCTTGGCGATAGGGCCGAGTTATATATGGGGGCTATCGTTGCGCGAAGGCCTGCTGTGTGTTTCCATCGCTCCGCTGCATTAAAAAAAAACACCACGCCAGCAATTAAGTATACCGTACCGATCCCGGGAGATAATGATGTCGTTAAAGGTTAGAGGCCCTCGTATTGAGCTATGAAACCCCCTGCTATCAGTGACGAGTGGACCTTGGCACTCAAAACCTTAACCTATGGGTTTGGCACGGGACCGGGTCTGTGTACACACGCCGCGGTTTTTTTTTTTGGGGGGGGGGGTTTGGGGGGAGGGGAGGTTGGGGGTTGGGGTGGGCAGGAATATCGAACCAGTTTGCACCGCCTGTGGATGGCTTGCGTCACGCCTCTTAACGCTTGAAGAAGAAAAAAAACACCCCCAAAACGGGCGAAGTATGGTATGTGAAGCTGTCTTCAATTAATGATTGCTCTCGAATACAAAATCGTGGCTTCACTCACAGTCTCATTGATGACGTTTTCTTTCCTCATTCTCCCCCCCCCCCCACCCAGAAACGAAACTTCTGCCTGTTGCCTGTACTGGTCGCCTCGGTTACCTGGCAACGGGCCTTGGAACGCTGTGTGCCACGAGGCGTTGCCACGGCAACGGGTAGAGGGGAGAGGGGGGGAGGGTTGAGCGAGACCGCAACTATAGCGCGCACGCTGATTGACCCCTGGCACGCATTGTGATCTCGAAAGAAAAACCGGTTCGTGCGATGTGACAACGAGGGAGGGGGGAACTAAACCAAATAGTGTACATGTAGTTTGAAGCAAATAGTGGCCACCGATTTCGTACTCGAAAAAATCTCTCCGTTTCAGCCGGTTTTGTCTATTTCTTTTTTAAGAATGAGTATAAGGTGCCCTATTTTCATTGTTGATAGATCTGATGATGAAGTGCTGAGAATTGACTTTCAACTGTGTCATAGTCAACAGAGGGATCCAATCCAATCTGAAATTAGAAAAAAAAGAGCGCTCTGCAATCCGTCTATATTATTAGCGCGCCTTGTTGCTTACACGATCAACTGCTATTAGATTGCTGGCCCGTTTTCTGTAATCATTGAGCGTAAATATTGGATAAGAAATGATGTATATTAACTGAGCCCGGGGTAACGCCTGTGGGCCCAGGTGCTTGTAAATGATAAACAACGAGAGCTGGAATTATTTTCCCGTCAGCTCCTTTTGCATTTTGTAATTACATTTTTTTTTTAGGGAGGAAGATGTGCTTTAATTCATCGAAGTGATTTGGATGGACAATAACAAGAGGTGGAATCTGTCGAATGTATTCTCTGTTGCTGTCGTGGCTCATAATATCCAATTGTGTCCCGTCACTTACGACAAGCACGATACTTTGTACACGGTTCAAGAGTGTCGTATGTCTTTTGTTAGAATTATATTTTAAAAATTGAAGATATAGCTACTACTTCTATCATAATAACGAAGACGAATATTTTCGTTGATCTTTCGCGAACGTTTGTACGTCACCTTCTTGGAAAATCCCATAATCTGGACCTTGAAATTGTTTTCTTTTTCTGAAGCAAAAACAAACCTTCCAGGAAACAAAAACAACAACACAAATTTAAAGCCCCTATACAACATTCGTCGAGGTCAAAGAATAGCATCCATACGTTGTCTAATCCAACATAATTATGCATGAAATAGCACACCTGTGAACATTTCAGCTCAATCCGCCAACCGAGTCTCGAGAAAATCGTGAAAACCGCTTCATTGGTTTCACGAAAATGCAGCATTCAACGCCGTACTGTTCCGAAAAATAGTTTAGATCTCGGTGAGATGTAAACTATTTCTTTTACTCATTATTTTCTCCCAAAATACAATATTTTAGGCAGAAATATTTCAGTGAGAGCTTTCTACTATAACCATCTTCAAACTGTATAAGTTTCATGTAAATCTGTGAACATTTCTGTTTTTCGATCTTACCAATGTTGTGTAGGGGCTTTTAGTCATGAAGTCACACAATACTGCAGAAATGGTGGTATTTTGGGGCTGAACGTTGAGCCGAAATATGATGGTAATATATTTCCAAGTTCTCATTGTTTAAAAAAAAAAACCTGCCTTGTAAAGGATAAATCATTCAACTCCAAATTGGTTCGGGTTTATTCGTGGTTTTATTTTAATCTGTGCTGATTTGCCAAAAACAGGGCTACAAAGCCACTCAAGGATATAGGAAGGAAGGGGATAATAAGGAACTCGTGAAGGCTGGAGATAGGAATTTGCATTCCTCTTTAAGAAGGGCAAGATCATAAGCAGGTGCATGGGAAACATGAACCAGGAAGGGAATTCCAGAGAGAGGCGTACGTATGGGAAGAAGCCGTTCCGATACATCCCCGTTCTACACGTTGGGGTAGATAGAGTGTACGTGTGAGAGGAGGTAAACAGCCTGGTTGCTCGCTTGAACGTCGTACACAATGTAAATGGGGGGACCAAGTTGGCCAGACCAGAGGAACACTTTCAATGGAAGTATTTTTGTAGAGCAGACTCATGGTGGCTACCGTCCTATATACAATGAGGTCTGTGTTGCAGCATGGAGGAATAAGGAGAGATTCCTCCATGGTTGCAGTGACGACGGAGTTTGAGACCCTAGAGACCGAGTTAGTATAGTTTGGCCAACGTGTGATCAAGGCGTGCAGGGCTTGACCGGAGTCGTGTACGACGCAGTGAAGCAGCTCTGGACGTCACCATAGTGACCATACCACCGGCAATCCACGGGTACGTTGTTGCGGTCACAACCATGGGTAGACCTTAAAAGGCGGCCAAGTAGAATGCCGTACGTCAAATGTATTCATGGCTGCTTAGCATAAATTAACTTCGGGACCCATTGACCTTCCGCAGTCGAGAGATTAACTCATGAATATTCAGTTATGACGTATGGCATTTTACTTTGCCGCCGTAAGGGTCGACCACAACCATGCAACAATCGCTTCGATTATTCAATAACTGGCGAATCTAAGCACAGAAATCCCTGTATCCCGAACATTTCCCGATGTTTCACTATTTCAACAGGCTGACAGGTCGTGTTTTTCTGATGCAACGTTTGAAATCCGACGAGTGTGGTGAATTTGATGATCACGATAATGGAGGTAAAAGAGATGTTTCGAAAAAAATGTTGCCGTTGTCTTGAAAGCGCTGTTTTCAAGACGCTAATTCTGGTGCGTTGTATGTTGGACTCGGCTTCTCCAAATCGTGAACAGGCCCACCTATATATCATTGCACTGGTATTTCCCCACGGGCAGTTTTGGCTATCACAGGCTATATAGAAACTCGCCCGGTGGCGGTGAGGTGCGCAACGTTCCACAGCACCAAGCCAATTACAGACGCGAATGATAACCGGGCCACCTATTGGTACGGTGGTCACCGTCGCCACTACGCATCCCCGCGTTTGTACCGTATTCCCAGGGTCTGCAATGTTGGGCGCGCTATATTTACGAGCGTTGAAATAGCGGCCGGCTCCCTTCATGGGTCGCTAGGGCGCTCGCTGTACTAGATAGAATGCACCAATCCACCTCGTATATACAGTGTGTATACACACACACATCAGTGCATGGTAGGATCCAAATAAAAAAAAGCAATCGTAAAATACGGTCACACTGTCTGATAGTGGAGATACTGCCGCTTGACCGTCGTAGTTCTGTATAAGGCATACTGGTTCAAAGGGCTTTTTTTTCTCGTTAGAAGAAGAAAAAAACACGACTAGGATGTCAGCCAAAAAAAAGGAAGAATTAATGACTGCAACACTGCAAAAGCAACGCGGTTTATTATACTGATCGAAATTGAGGCTGCCCTGTGTATATAAAATACTTATACGGTGGTCGGTTCGTTTGTGTGTTTGCCTTACCGGGGTTTGTGTGTCGGGGGGGGGGGGCTAAAATCCAGGTGCCATTATATCTCTCCCATCTACCGTTTGATGTCTTCATCAACGCAGGCCGTGCATGGCTCAATTCGGACTGTTGTTTTATTCCATTATACCTGGCGCCTTTTTAAGATTCGTGATCACGTAATTATGGTTTGCGCTGGGGAAAAAGCAATCATTATCTTTCTTTCGTAACATTCAAGAAAAAAGAAAAAAAAAAAAAAAAAAAAGGCAATCGAAATTGTCGGCTCGAATCAGGAATCAAGACGATTTGGGCCTTTTTTTTTTTCTCTCTCTCTCTTCAAATACACGATGACCTCTTTTTCGCTCAACTGTGTTCGGACACTGCATTATAATTACATTACGCACGCCGAGTGTCAAATCCTTTGCTCATCAATGTTGCGCGCACAATCACCAACGCTTGCCAAGCCTTGTTCATTTCTATTACAATACACGCCATTGAAACTGCTCGCTATAAGATGACTTTTGACCGTACAGCATTGCGGGTTACTTCTTGATTTAATGCACAGAGCGTCGGCGCCTATAGTCTAGTCCCGTTCTTGCAAAATGTACCCAGCATAGAACTGCCTTCGAGAAAGGTCCCATTAGCGTCGAAACGTCACCCGCCCTCTATAGATCTACGACTGAGTCAGTGAACGATTGGAGATTTTCTGCTAATGGTGATTCCAGGTGTCACCCGTTGCCGTGAATAGCCGCCGCAACATTAGATGTCGTGCAGAGGAAAGCACTCTTCACAAAAGGGTCTTGCGTAAATGAACAGTAGCTGTACGGAAACCCGTGTTCTTCTATAGGACCTATAATTATATACAACTTTTTTTTCTCTTTTAATGACGCATCTCGCGTCACCGATTACATCCGTATATAATAACTGAATTACAGTTGACCGAAACGGAATCGAACGACAATGTGCACAACGTAATACGAGATGCGTCATTAATTAGACACCAGTGTTAAAAAGAAAAGAAAAAAGGTTCTATATTATTATAGGTCCTATAGAACAACACGGGTTTCCGTATAGTTACAGTCCATTGTATATATTACGTTGTGCACATTGTCGTTCGGGCAATGACGCATTTCAGACGAACGTATTCCACCCAACGGTTACATTGAATAAAATTGCTCGTGTGGGTTTTCTTTGTCGTGAAAGCAAGACGTGTTGCACATTTGTGACCCGGCACAGCATAATGAGGAATAACCCCCACTTTCGAGATTTTGAGATTTTCTAATGATCTGAAAAAGTATACCATTAGCTTTCAAATGATATCAAAATTATTTACATGTGAACTTTGTTGTAAATAGTCAAGGGGACTTTGCTCGTTCATTTGGTACCAGACACAATAATAGCAGCACCAGTCTAACTCATCGAAAGCGGCCATTCAAAAAGGCAGGAACTTTACATTTTCGTGAAAACAGTACACAAACACACTCCCGAAATCCTCGTTTTTCAACATTTTGAGACAGATTTCGGTAAACTCCTTTGGACATAATATCCTCGAATACATTAACTTTCCGAAAATACCCCCCCAAAAATGTTTTTTTTTATCGAATTGAGAAGATACTTTGACTTCAGGTGTTGTTTACTCGAAAAGTGTGTTGGTGGGATATTCCTCATGTTGCTGTGACAGGTCACATTTTCTCTCTGATTGAAAGGAACCAAAAATGCGAAGAGCTTCGCATTAGCGTGGTTTCTTTCCGTCACCACCGTGGCCGGCCTGATTCACGCACGCATGCATGCATAAAACGCAAAGTTCACATTGTTGATAATGATTGAAACTCACATTTGTGACCCGGCACAACGACATGAGGAATATCCCACCAAAACACTTTTGAGTAAACAACGCCTGAAGTTAAAGTATCTTCACAATTCGATTACAAATCAATTTTCTTTCTTTTCTTTTTTTGTTCGGAAATTTTAAGTATTAGAGGATATTATATTTTGATATCATTCGAAAGCTAATGGTATACTCTTTCACATCATTAGAAAACCTCAAAATCTCAAAAGTGGGGTTATTCCTCATTATGCTGTGCCGGGTCACATTTATTTCCATGCTTCATGGGAAAAGCTGATCATTATACATGCATAGGCCTTACGCGGAAAGATATTCACAAACATTAGAATAAATTGATTGCACTGGAGATAGAGGGAAAACAAGCATGGAAGCCATCTTCGAGAAGCCGGGACTTGTAGTGAAGTGCCTTATTACAGGAAGAAAGACGAAGACAAGCGGGCGGACAAACGGACAGAGCTCGGCAGTGAACGGTCAAACGGTAAACGATAAAGACAAATAGTACATACATTTGGAAAAGCTTATTGCTGAAACAATAATGAGGAAAAAAATGTCAGATACTGGGAGAGCAGAGCTCTTTTATAAGCGTTTTTGAATCGACGCACAGATTATTGTTTTATTTAATGGGTTCGTCAATGGAATTCCCAAGACGCGGCCTGTAGAAACGACGTGTTTTTAAGTAGTATGATGAAGGATCAAGAAGGCTAAGAGTCATGCACTGAAACCATACGGCCTATCACAACTTACGATGAGTTATTCATCGTAAGTTGAGTTACGATGCATCGTAAGGCTTTGTGAAATCCAGCCCTTGTGGAATACCAGGGCTCGACCTATTAGCACTAGCCCGACGGTCATTGTCTAGTAAAAACAGCTGCGGGCTAGTAAAATGAGCCACTTTGCTAGCACGGCAGACTAGTAAAAAGTAGGCGGCGATGTGGAGGCAAAAAACAATGCGGGCGGGGATGAGCTAGTAGAAACTAATAATCTGTTTTACTTGACCTAATAACCTTGTGTTAAATTCAATATTAATTATGCAGGGCTAGTAAAACTTGCTGCGGGCTAGCAAAAAAACTAAATTTAGTAGCCCGGTGTACTAGTTAAAAAAATAATAAAGCGCGAGGCTTGAATACCCATGAGTGTCACGAAGAGAGGTAAAGAACGAGGAAAGAACAAATGGGTAGAAGATTTGTGTGTTACTTTGTACATGAAGATACCCGTATGAGGTTTATTAAATATCAGTCAGTGATAATGTGTGTAATTGGGCAAAGAGAGGGAGGGTGTGCTCACGGGGGTACGAGGAAGTGCAGATCCTATTAATGGCCCGTTTTTGAGTAATGACGAGTGAATGGAGTTTGTTATTAGAAACATTGTCCCAGAGGATGTTGCAGTAGTTATTAAAGCCGCGTCCGCACTGGACTTAAAATGGGTAAACTAACCGAGCAAATGGGTAATTGACCATTTTAAGTCCAATGCGGACAGCCCAGGAAGTTTTCCTCCCAGGTAACTTACCCGACTCCAGTGGGTAGTTTAACCATGGAGGAATGGTTTAACCGACCTTCTCTACTTATTCCTCCATGGTTTAACCGACCAACTTCTGCCCGGTTAAATTGACCAGGTCAGTTTAACCGAGTCGATAAGTCCAATCCGGACACGACGTCTCGGTAAACGACTTGGTAAAAAACCACATCCGGCGCCCCGCACGTTACGTTGCTGTATGCAAGACTCGTGCGGGCGCAGGGTAACAACGTGTTTGTGTACCTAGAGTACATGCACATGTACATTACTGATCGTCTCGGTTAGTTTACCGAGTCGAAAAGTGCGGACACCGGGAAGATTTACCCACTGGAATGTTACCCACGGGCTCGGTAAAAAATAAGTCCAGTGCGGACAATGAGACCGTAACTCTGCAACACTTCCGCGCACGTTACGATGGCGGCGCTATACCAATACATGTCAAAAGTGGCAGTTTGATATGCATGATAACATGTTGAATAACTGACTAACATGACCCCGAAGCGGATATCAACCATTAGAAGGGCCCGGTGATGTGAAGTTTCGATCCTAGCAGGACCTTTCCCAAAGGAAATATGCAAAAATGTTGACTGACTGACTAAAAATGACTGACAAAAATTACCAAAAAGCAAAAATTACATCATCAATTAGAAGGGCCTGATGTTTAGAGCCTAGCACGACCCTTCCCAAAGGTTTGAGAAAGATCATGCTGGGATCCAAACGTCAGGCCCTCCTATGTGTTGATCAAATGCTATTTTGTTACAAAATCAGAGGCACCTCTAAATTGTGCATTTTGGATTTTCTCAATAGTGGAATAATAACAAATGTGTGGTGCACAGCCTAGAACAATGATCTAAATTACAGTGATGACTTAAGTGAAAATAAAATACAATAAAAAAACACGTGAATTTGGCTGGGGGAGACAAATGGCGTGTTATTAATGTGCATGTGGGGCGGTGCGTCTCGTCTCCATGGCAACGTAACCCCCCACCCCCCTCCTCCTCTCCTGATCCATGAGACGGCATGAAATGACACACTGAATGAGACCCGGTAAGAATCTTGGCGTGACGTGCCGCATCCTAGTCGCACCGGTCTGTTGCCACGGCGACCGCCTCCCAAACACAACGCAGCAGAGTCACCTTCACCGCTGCGGTCACGCACCAGTGGGTCCGCAGAGGAGAAATTAATATTGATCATCGGTCTCTATGATCCGAGTGCTCAAGCGCATTGAGCGTACGTGCGCGTCTGGGTAATGATTCAGGACATGGAAATGATGAACGCAGTGGCTGTTGTTACGGCAGTCGTCTGTGTGGTTCCTTGACTTGATTGTATTTCGTCAGCATTGCAGGCTGGTTGAACCAGTCTATTAGCTTGAACCAGTCTATATAGTCTGGTTCCAAGAGCTAAACATCCTGACAAATACTGTGAAGTCAGGGAACCACACGGACGACTGCCGTAACAACAGCCACTGCGAATGACGAAACGTCAAGTCTGCCTGTAACGTGCACATAAATTGTAGTGTCACGTGGTTGGATCTTCCAGGACGTTGAGGGCAGCAGACAGGAACCATCCAACCCACTCTTCAACATTTTGAGGCCAGTTTGAAATTATTGAGCACCAACACTTGAAATGTTTAATATATATTATTCTATATAAAGTACAACTTGTGTATGTACTAGGGATGTCGCCACTGTTGTCTTGCTGTAAATGGTACGACAACGGTCTGATGTGTATTTCCATACAGGCTTAGACAATGATGACTGCACTGAAATGTAAATTGGAAACATTGCGCCGATCGCCTTTTACATGTACATCGTTCAAATGCTCTTCTCAAGCATAAAACAAAACATTGCTGGCAGGTTGTCAATGTCATTACGCCATAGCCAGAATCAGTGAGAACCGCGTGAAATATGACATTGTTGACTTTTAACCGATGACTTTTCAAGCTAGTGTAAGCCCTAATTCCAGTCCCCAATGATCACCCCAGCCATGCCCCTGTGTACCAAGTCCGGTAGTGACCAACCCCATAGGCATTTCAAGGTCTCCTATGACATCATGGGTATGCATGGTCGCTGTTCTAAGAAAGAGTGTCCAAGACAAAAACATGCCCCTATTAGGAAAACCACCTTATCATCCATTATTCATTATTCAGTCCCCTATAGTTTCTCATCCAACCCCGTCCCTTGTTCAACATTTGATAATTTAACTATAATTAATTAATTGCATATTCAGTGAATGATAGAAACAAGTCCTTTTTAGGTATTCCCCCATTCCAATCTGGTCCCCATTATTCTTGTATAAAAGAAAGGTCCTCATCCCCTTCCAAGTAAGAATTCTTCTCTTCACCTCCGCCTACTGATGGCCAACCCTTGAGTTAGATCCTTGCGATCTAGTCTCCTGTGACTCCTGCATTCAACTTAGTCCGGTTTTGAATAAAACCCCCATCAACCAAATCTTGGTGTTCGGAGTCTCTCCTTTTTCTTATTAATTTGTGGTGCTCGGTCTCGGACTACCGCCCAAGTAACACTGACCAACCTAGGCCGAGAGTCCTAGCGTCCTCGTCCCAAGCCAAGATTAAGTGTTACACTAGTATAACTTTACTATGCGCCTTCTGCGCGTGCGCAAAACCAGCGGCGCCTGTGGTTGGGGCCTGCTGAAGTGTCGACCATCATAACATGTAGGACCATACACTAAAGACTGTATGCTCAGTGTTTTGCCCGATTGCCTGCCTGTATCCTTTTTTTGTGTACAACGGGCAATGGTCGCGTCAACGTAATTAAACGGAGCACTTTGCATGCTTCGACCTTCACCCACGCTGTGCATGGATCCCGTCGGCGTGTCTACACCGCGCCACTGTCAAACCGAACCCGTCCTCCACGATACGGACAACGCGGTAATTTATTGGCGGTTTCGTTGACCTTAATTTGTGATACAAACTCCTGCCGAGAAGAGTGCCTGTTATGAGCACGTTGAGTGCATTAAATTTTGTGTGCATGTTGAGTACATGTTGTGTGCATGTTGTGTGCATGTTGAGTTCATGTTGTGTGCATGTCGTGTGCATGTTGTGTGCATGTTGTGTGCATATTTTTTGCATGCTGTGTGCATGTGGTGTGCATGTGGTGTGCATGTGGTGTGCATGGGGTGTGCATAATTATGTTGTGTGCATTACAATTATGTTGTGTGCATGTTGTGTGCATGTTGACTGCATGTTGTGTGCATAATCATTGTGTGCATGCTGTTTGCATGCTGTGTGCATGTTGAGTGCTTGTGTGCATGTTGTGTGCATGTTGTGTGCATGCTTGAGTGCATGTTTTGAGTGCATGTTGTGCGCAGTGTTGTGTGCATGCTGTTTGCATGCTGTGTGCATGTTGAGTGCATGTTGAGTGCATGTTGTGTGGATGTTGAATGCATGGTGTGTGCATGGTGTGTGCATGTTGTGTTTATGCTGTGTTCACATTGAGTGCATGTTGAGTGCATGTTGAGTGCATGCTTGAGTGCATGTTTTGAGTGTATGTTGTGTGCAGTGTTGTGTGCATGCTGTTTGCATGCTGTGTGCATGTTGTGTGCATGGCGTGTGCATGTTGTGTGCATGTTGTGTGCATGTTGTGTGCATGCGTGTGCATGTTGTGTGCATGTTGTGTGCATGTTGTGTACATGATGTGTGCATGTTGAATGCATGGTGTGTGCATGTTGAGGGCATGTTGTGTGCATGTTGTGTACATATGATGTGTGCATGTTGTTTGCATGTTATGTGCATGCTGTGTATGTTGTGAGCATAATTATGTTGGTTTGTTACTAGCAATGCATAGGCGATACAGTACGGAATTCCAAAACTCGTACAAACGCAATATTTGTTTTTACCTGCCGAGAACAGAGCATTTTCATTTGACACGACAAGGCGAACGAAAATGGATGGATGTGAAATAAGACACTCACAAGGTCCATCCCAAAATCCATACGACTCGGGTTCAGACTTCGTCCCACGTCACAGAAAACCTGAACAGAAAAACAGGCTGTGGTTTGCCGCGGGATAAGAAGGCATCGTGTCCTGTCCAGTGCAAGAGACTATTCGAATTTTTTTAACGGACAGCAGCAATGAAACCGGAGCTAGCCCAAACCCGTGACCCGTACCTCCATTGCGTTAATGGCTTTATTTTTTTATTTTGTTTTACGCCACACGCGTTATATACGACTGCCGGAATTACGGTGATATTGTTTGCGCGCGCCTATAGCTTCATGTGTGCAACGCGGCATTCCGCGGTAGATCGGTGGGGAATGGGTGGGGAAGGGGTGGGGAAGGGGTGGGGAAGGGGTGGGGAAGGGGTGGGGAAGGGGTGGGGAAGGGGTGGGGAAGGGGTGGGGAAGGGGTGGGGAAGGGTGGGGAGAGGGCGGAGAAGGGGTGGGGAGAGGTGGAGGGGAGCGGGAGAGAGGAGAAGGGAGACAGGAAGACAAGAGGGAAAAGCTTGTAGACGGGGGAGTAGGGACAGCGATACAGGGAAGAGGAGGGAATGAGAAAGGAAAGAGATGGAGAAGGGATGTGGGAGAGGTGTACGGGAGGAGGTACTATATAGGGGTAAAAGAGGGATAAAATTTGGGGGCATAACTTAGGGGACTAGGAAGGGGTGGTGACAGCGATCGGAAAGCGAAGACAACGAGAGAGGAAAGAGAAAGAGCGAGGAAAGAGAAAGAGAAAGGGTTAGGATAGGGACGGGGAAAGGTCTTCTGAATGGAGAGATGGTTGATGACGTCGGAATGAGATGAACAAAGTGAACGGTCCAACCGTTTGAAATCTGCTCGGTTTTTTTTTTTCGCAGTGGCTGTTGTTACGGCAGTCGTCCGTGTGGTTCCCTGACTTGATTGTATTTCGTCAGCACTGCAGGCTGGTTGAACCAGTCTATTAGTTGATAGTCTGGTTCCAAGAGCTAAACATCCTGACAAATACTTTGAAGTCAGGGAACCACACGGACGACTGCCGTAACAACAGCCACTGCGGTGTTGTTTTTTTCAACAGATCCTCGCCATGTTATATCCCTGCGATGATCGGTGAGTTACACACACACCGCGTCTTTGACCCGAATACCCACCACTGCAATTTCTGCGGAGTTGTCCCCCCCACCCCCCCCCCCCCCGTTCCAATCATTTGCCACGATCGCCAACGATTTCCGCGCACAACAAGCTATATAGGGCTTGATTTCACCATGTAAGAATGAGACAAACGCGTCGGTTGAAAACAAACCGTGATGAACGATTCTCAGCGCTAGTATGACGTCGTCCGCGTGACGGATGGCTTCGCCCTGCCTCGGCGTCCCTGAAATGAGCGTCCCTGTTTGTTTGTTTTGGACTAACAACCTTCTCAGAAAAAATCCACATAATGCATGCGTTTTTGTGTTGTTGTTTTTTTCTTCCAGGCCTATTCATCAATATTTTTGGACGGAGAATTGTTTGCAGTCGTCACTTTGTTTTAATCGAGTGATAATATGTTACCAGATCCTCTTGATATTATAGATCTCTTAAGTTCGGGGATTTCTAAATAATTATAGATTATTCTTTTAAAGCCCCTACACAACATTGGTAAGATCGAAAAACAGAAATGTTCACAGATTTACATGAAACTTATACAGTTTGAAGATAGCTATAGTAGAAAGCTCGCACTGATGTTTTTTCGCCTAAAATTTTTGGAGAAAAGAGTGAAAGAAATCGTTTACGTCTCACCGGGTTCTAAAATATTTTTCGGAACAGTACGGCGTTGAATGCTGCATTTTCGCGAAACAAATGAAGCGGTTTTCACAATTTTCTCGAGACTCTGTCGGCGGATTGGGCTGCAATTTTCACAGTGCGTGCTATTTCATGCATATGTTGGATCAGACAACGTATGGATGCTATTCTTTGACCTCGACCAATGTTGTGTAGAGTTGTTAATACAAAGTTTAAAAGGTGGATTTGTTAATCATCCAGAATTACGGAAATTCCAATCACACATTGATTATGCATTGGGTTGCTCGCTTCTCCGAATCATAAGAGGTTACGTGGGTGGGGTTATAGGCTCGGGAGTTTAAAAAGCAAAAAATAAATGAAGAGGAAAAGTGGTTAAAAAAAAGTCCCCGTGAGTAACCAAAGCGGCAGGCGTTCTAATTATTAGGGCAGCAGTTTGTACCGGCCGCGTCCGGCTGCATGCAATTTCTCGAGCCGTTTCCTGCATGGCTGTCCAGCGGTCAAAGCACCGCGATCGATCGGAGCCTCAAGCAAGATAGAGTCATGCTCAAGCAACAGTTGCTGTCGGTGATATCCCACTCTAGGCCCCCGCGTTCACGTCACTGCCGATTGTTTTTCAGCCTGATGTGAAATCTGGCACCGCCAGTATATAATCGGATTCTATCTGTTGTGACAAGGCACGTATACTGCCGACGTATAATTTGCTTTTTATAGGTCTATATATAAATCTATTTATAAATATATAAATATCTGCCTATGCCGCCGGTTTAAGAATAGGAGGAAAGATTCAATGTACGGGATTCCGTCCCCTCATAAAAAAAAGCAAAAACAACGCCATGCTTTCACATTTTGCGCAAGGTCAAACAAATCAATGGACAAAATTGAAAAAAAAAGGCACAGAAAACGTTGATGAGGACTGTGAGTTGAACCCGAGACATCTGGTTTTACATACCAGCGCTTTTCCCATCTCAGCTATCCAACTCTTAGATGGTGGCCTGCCCAAATAGTCAGCTAGTCTTTGCCGGGATGGGCGCGCCAGTCACAAGCAATTCAACCATAAGCTGACGTATATCTCCATTAATTTTGCGTATGGTGTGAAACAGTTGTTTGACGTTATAAATAAATGACGTTTTTCTCCTCCCATCATTCGCCCTTTCTTTGGTTCACGCGGAAGCAAGTTGATTGAAATGAGCCGTGAGAGGGAACTAGCTATAGGCTTAGCAAAGTCAAGTACGGCTGGTGTAGCTCGTTCTTCCCGACCAACCTCCATGCACTAATCCTCTTCTTGAGGTGGTGACGTTAATGAAGTCATGGGGCTAATGGCTGAGGGGAAAAAACCCAAGATAGCAACAGGATTATACTTGATGCTTGGGTCAACCATTTGTAATTTTTTTTTTTTTTTTAAATGTTCATGTAGAAGCAGCAAGCTTTGCTCAGTGAGGGGATTGTTTGCAATCCCGATTGTGGGTTTTAAGGATTCAATCAGCAATTGACATTCTCCAACGTACATTCTCCAACACTAAATAACACACAGAGAACCATATGTGACCCGGCACAGCATAATGAAGAATAACCCCCACTTTTGAGATTTTGAGATTGTCTAATGATGTGAAAGAGTATACATGTACCATTAGCTTTCAAATGGTATCAGAATTATTTCCGTGTGAACTTTGTTGTAAATAGTACAAGGGGACTTTGCTCGTTCATTATTTTTGGTACCAGACACAATATAGCAGCGCCATTCTAACTCCTCGAAAGCGGCCGTTCAAAAAGGCAGGAACTTTACATTTTCATGAAAACAGTACACAAATACTCTCCCGAAATCCTTGTTTTTCAAAATTTAGAGACGGATTTCGGAAAAATCCTTTGGACATAATATCCTCCAATACATTAACTTTCCGAAAATACAAAAAAAAATAAAAAAAATTTTTTTATCGAATTGAGAAGATACTTCAGGCGTTGTTTTGGTGGGATATTCCTCATGTCGCTGTGCCGGGTCACTTATGGTAATATGGGTGCAATAACCCGATATCGTCGGTTGCCTCAGTACCCAAGAATAAAGCATAGGCGAAGCACCAAGAAGGTGCAATATATGGCTCATCGATATGACACATTTGCAATATAGCACCGTAGAGGGCGTCCCTGCGGCGCTCTTGGAATCCTGGCGTCAGATTCGATTGTTGCATGTCAATGTTGCCACTCAAATTTCTAATATCTGCAAAGCAGTAAGGCACCAGCTATAGCTGCGAAGCCTAGGTTTTATCCGTAAATATCTGACTAAATCTGCTCGTGAGAAATTGGTACACGCACTGATTTCTAATAATTATCTGCAAAGATGTAAGGTACTATAGCTATGGCTGCCAAACCTAGGTTTTATCCGTAAATATCTGACTAATCTGCTCGTCAGAAATTGGTACACGCACTGATTTCTAATAATTATCTGCAAAGATGTAAGGTACTAGATATATGGCTGCCAAACCTAGGTTTTATCCGTAAATATCTGACTAAATCTGCTCGTCAGAAATTGGTACACGCACTGATTTCTTATCTGCAAAGATGTAAGGTACTAGCTATGGCTGCAAAACCTAGGTTTTATCCGTAAATATCTGACTAAATCTGCTCGTGAGAAATTGGTACACGCACTGATTTCATCCTAGTTTCGATCCTAGCAGGACCTTTCTAAAAGGCAAAGTGACGAGGACAAACACAAACCCCACCCTTTCGTTTGTTTTCCCCAATCTCCCCTCCCTTGGTGTGCATCTGCATCCCACTCCCTTCCCTTTTGTCCTTCCTCTGTCATGACATTGTGTGTCAGGGCTTTCCTTCCCCTGACTGTGTTTGTCCTTGTCACTTTGCCTTTGAGAAAAGTCCTGCTAGGATCGAAACGTCAGGCCCTTTTGAGATTTATGTATTGCAGGTCATTTTAGCTGCAGTGAGCAGTTTGCAAAAGTGTTAACTTTGTATTAACTTCTAGTTTTTCATTGTGTACATGGCTCTATACCCCACATGGTTTTCCCCCACTTAACCTTACTGAATCACTATAGGCCTATACAGTACTGTAATTCAGTTGGATCGCTCCGTTCTGGCGATTCTGCATGGTCAACATGTCAAACCCTCATGTAGGGCATCCTGTATGTATATATGTAGAATGTGCATTGGCAGACTCAGGGCCCACTCTCTGGAAGAGAATCATGCAATCATCTTGCAATTAAGGAATCCTTCAAAAACCTATATTAAGGCATTGTTATTTAATGTTCATTGATTATCATTCTTCATTTTATACTCGTCTTCCTCTTCTTTCTGCTCGACCCCTTTTATATTGTGTGCGCCTTGGGCATTAATTGGATTTGGCAAAATGTAAATCTCAGCTATTTTGAATTGTTTATCAAGAGGGCAATACGGGACAGACGTTAAACGTGCAGGGAGGTTGCCAGTGCTACGTCACGACCCACGCGGTAGCTAACAGTCACCCATCTAAATAAGACTTAAAGCTTTGCGTGGTGGGTGAAACAATAATTACAGGGGGGTTTTGCGGTGACACCATGTACAGGCCTACTAAGATATGGTTATGATTTATCACTCGGGTTCTTTTCAGGAGCTATCATTCAGGTTCTCTTCAGAGTTACCACCTAGGTTCTTTTCAGAACCATACCTCCTCTTTAAGAGACCTTGGAATACCTGGTGTCACCGCTATAACCCTCCTATATTAGTCATCCATCTATTATTGCAAACAACTATAGTTCCCGAACAATGACAAAGACACAAGCGGTGTGTAACGCCTTTCAAACGTACAGAGAACACACATTTTTTGGAAGGGAGAGGAGCTGAAAGAAAATAAATGGATCGAAGCCTTCCACGGGAGCCATGTAGGCTCGGCTATTTGCCCGGTTGCCGTTTTTATAGCCCATGCCAATTAAGGGATGCGTATATACCGTGCCTGAAGTCTTCCGCTCTGCCGTAAATCTTCGATCGAGGGTGGGGGTCTGGTGCATGGGTAGACCGCCGGCCTGCAGCGGCGCCGATAATGATACCGTCTGATTAGTGCTCTCCTCCAACTTGTCCCAACGGCGGGCGGCGGAGAACACGTACGGCGGCCCGTGTAATGACGATGGATGGCAAGAGCCCCTCAATCTGGTACAACCACGACCGCACGGAGTCGTGACCTAACACGTTGGGCTGCCGGCTGTCTGTCTATAGTCTTCCTCTGTTTGTCCGTTTCTTTCTGTCTCTGCCTGTATGTATGTCTGTCTGGCTGCCTGTCTGGCTGC
This sequence comes from Luidia sarsii, assembly GCA_949987565.1. Classification (NCBI taxonomy): domain Eukaryota; kingdom Metazoa; phylum Echinodermata; class Asteroidea; order Paxillosida; family Luidiidae; genus Luidia; species Luidia sarsii. The sequence continues at coordinate 2,743,207 of OX465101.1, read as the reverse complement.
CTGTCTGTCTCTCTCTCTGTCTCTTCCTCTCTCTCCCTCTATCTATCAGCCTCTCTCCCTCAACCTCTCTCTCTCACTCTCTCTCTCTCTATCTCCCTCTCTCTCTATCTCTCTCTCTATCTCCCTCTCTCTCTATCTCTCTCTCTATCTATCTCGATCTCTATCTCGATCTCTATCTCTCTCTCTCTCTACCTCTCTATCTCTCTCTCTCTATCTCTCTCTCTCTATCTCTCTCTATCTCTCTCCCTATCTCTCTCTCCAGCTCTCTCCTCTCTCTCTATCTCTCTCTATCTCTATCTCTATCTCTCTCTCTATATCTCTCTCTCTATCTCTCTCTCTATCTATCTCGATCTCTATCTCTCTCTATCTCTCTCTCTCTATCTCTATCTCTCTATCTCTCTCTCTCGATCTCTATCTCTCTCTCTCTCTATCTCTCTCTCTCTCTCTCTCTCTCTCTTAATCTCTCTCTATCTCCCCCCCCCCTCTCTCTCTCTCTCTCCCTCTCTATCTCTCCCCCTCTCCCTCTCTCCCTCTCTCTCTATCTCTCTCCCTCTCTCTCTCTCTCTCCCTCTAACTTCCTATCTCTGTGCCTCTCCCAGGCTCTTCATGTCTCTCTGTCTCTCCCTGTCTCTGTCCCCCTCTCAATGGTCAAAAGTTTGTTCCCCTAATACCTGCGATATTACCAGCCAGCTATCGGATAAGCCACTGTATTGTATAATAGCTAGCTACGCGTGACGCGTCGTACACGTATATACGCAACGGTCTATTACGGACACGTAGAATGCCCTACTTTCAGCAGTCCTATAGGTACAAGTACATGTACGTGCGTGAGGCCACAGTACGTGGCCACATCGGAGCGGGAAGGGGCGATGCGCGAATTAACGACCAATCATGGCCAAGTGTCCGAGGGCAATCCCCGAGACCTTCTACGCCACGGACTCGACTGACGAAGGGAGCAGGGGGGGGCGGAGAGGGGGAGGTGGCGAGCCCCTTGAGGGCGGAGATGGGTCGGAGGAGCCGGAGGGGAGCGGGAAGGGTTCATCCATCGTAATTAGCTTGGAGACTACCCATCCCGCGTCCACGGTAGACACCTGACAGCTCCGTTCAAGAGCCCCCCCCTTTCACGACACGCACGTACACCGCATAATATACACCCTTCTGAATGTAGCCTACACAACACACGCGGTCTTTCAAATTCTGCCCTGTCCTCTCTATCTCATGTCGAAGGGGGGGGTGGACTGTGGGTATGGGCGGCCATTGCGGCAAAAAAAGGCAACCGTACGGTTGCCCTTTTTTGCCCCAATGGCCGCCCATATGTGGGGGCGCTCGCATTTGCTGAAGCTGGTACCTATTTTTAGATGGAACAAGAACAAACCTATTACAGGCAGACGGAGACTAGACGCAAATATTACGGGCGATACAACGTGAACGGACAAGTAACTATTATTATTGATTGCCTGTGGAATTGCACCAAGCACCCTGGACTATAATAGTATGCCTAGAGTAACGCGGCCTGCGTAATTCTTTTTTTTTGCACCGCAGCCACGGGTGTTTCGCTGTATTATCGTGCAAATCCGTGCTGGAAAAGAGACCACATGTAGTGCTGCGTGGCGAGATCAGCCAGTTGGGATTACTTGTTGAGGGGTGGAATGTGACTGGCTGTTGTTGTAGCTGTAGTTTGACACAAACACGTAAGATGTCTTGTTAAATGCAAGCTGCCGTTAGTAATGTCCTGCTGCACTGGCTGATACTGTAACGCAGCGGGCTAGTCTCGTTTCAAGCGAGAATTTGCACCGCCACAGCGACAAACCCTAGGCTGCGGTGTAAAAGAAATACGCTCGCGGCCTACGATCTATATCCGTTACGGTGGCAAAATGTGACCCGGCACAACGACATGAGGTATATCCCACCAAAACACTTTTTGAGTAAACAACGCCTGAAGTTAAAGTAACTTCACAATTCGATTACAAATAAATTTTCCTTTTTTTTTTCTATTTTCGGAAATTTTGCGTATTAGAGGATATTATATGTTGATATCATTTGAAAGCTAATGGACATACTCTTTCACATCATTAGAAAATCTCAAAATCTCAAAAGTGGGGTTAATCCTCATTATGCTGTGCCGGGTCATAAATG
>OX465101.1:2508571-2736071 GCA_949987565.1 Luidia sarsii | reverse complement strand
GCTATAAGTGCGCATGCGCGAAGCCAGGTTTTGCTGAGGCCTCCCCCATTTTATTCATTCATTTATTCATGCATTCCTCAGGTAGTTACAGGCACAAGCACGAAACAACCCTAACCCTTATCCCAATCCTAACCCTAACAACCCTAATCCTAATCCTAATCCTAGCTCTATCAGTAACGCTAACCCAACCCGAACTCTAACTCTAACCGTAACCCTAACCGTAGCGCCCTAAGCCCCTCCTACGCTGGTTAGTGCCCACATAATTTACGGGGTACCAGCATGGCTCAACGACGGTGGTTAAGCGTCATATGTCGGCCCTGTTATATATCTCGCTGCCGGGTGGTTGGTTGAATAAGTACAATGCGGAGAGTCTCTTGTGACAGCCGGGACCGATTTCATAGCACCGCTTAAAGAGATAACTACCACAACATTGGTCGAGTTCAAAGAATAGCATCCATGCGTTGTCTGGTCCAACATATGCATGCAATATCACGCCTGTGAAAATTTCAGCTCAATCCGCCAACCGAGTCTCGAGAAAATGGTGAACACCGCTTCATTTGTTTCGCGAAAATGCAGCATTCAACGTATTGTTCCGACAAATCGTTTAGATCTACGGAAGAGACGTAAACGTTTTCCTTTACCCCTTTTCTCCAAAAATACAGCATTTTAGGCAGAGATATTTCAGTGCGAAGTTTCTACTATAACCATCTTCAAACTGTATAAGTTTCATGTAAATCTGTGAACATTTCTGTGTTTTTTTTATCTTACCAATGTTGTGTAGGGGCTTTAAAGGCCCAAGACAACATTGGGAAGATCGGAAAACATCGATGTTCACAGATTTCCTTCTAATAAAAAGCAGTTTGTAGATGGTCATGATAGAATCATCATATTGAAATCTTACGGTAAGGGATGCTGTACTTTTCGAGATATCTTCTCTTTAAACATCGACAAATAGTTGATTACTCGCTAGTGATTAACTATTTCCTACACTACAGAATGGTGCGAAAACCGTGACGGTTTTTTGCCTTTTTCTACTTTCTCAGATTACCATTTTTGACCGATGTTATTATAGGGCCTTTAAGCACCCAAATAGTTGCTTAGGCATAAAAAAGATCAAGTTGCCAGCCGAAGTTGCACTTGTATCCTGAGCTGAGCACCCAAAATTTGAATCCAAGTTCAACATCCAGGAAGGTAATGACTAACATCATGCAGCTGTCTGATAATCCTTCTTTTGTGTTCGCTCCTCCAAACTTCTCTTTTTGATCTTTCACCCTCTTCTCACTAATCCCTACCCTACCCCTTGCCCTTCCCTTTGATCTCATCCTACCAGCTTTACTCTTTGTCCTTTTGTTTCTCATCCGTGTCCTATTCACTCTCTTCCCCCTCCTTTGTGTACATATATCTGTTTTGTCCTTGTCACTCTGCCTTTGAGAAAGGTCCTGCTAGGATCGAAACGTCAGGCCCACTAGATTTGCATTTTGGTAATTTTTGTCAGTAAGCAGTTTGCAACATTTTTGTATACGCAGTGGCTGTGTTTACGGCAGTCGTCCATGTGGTTCCCTGACGTACTGAATATTTTTCAGAATGTTTAGTTCTTGGAACCAGACTATCAACGAATAGTCTGGTTCAACCAGCCTGCAGTGCTGACGAATACTTTCAAGTAAGGGGACCACACGGACGACTGCCGTAACAATAGCCACTTCGTTTTGTATATCACAAATTGAACGTAATAAATACCAGATGAAAACTACTTGGCAATCTTGTTATATCCATAAAAGACTCTTCATGCTTAGCAGGTTTTCACGTCGTAATAAGCGGCTCTATGAAAGTGGGTCCTGAATCTAAGCCGGGAGTGTTTTGTGCACGATGCAGTTGATTGATAGTCGAATCTTCAACCGTCGACGACAGGCCCATAACGGTACGGCGCCTCTTCTTTCCAGCAAGCGAAATAATCTAGAAAATAAAGCCGCGTTTCCACTGGACTAAAATTTAACCGGGACGATGGTTAAATTTGACCGTCGTTCTCACTTGGACTTTTGAGATGGTCAAATTTAACCCAGACGACGGTTAAAGTAACCGAGCTGGCAATATAACGGATCATGAAGGTCAAGTGTCAGCCGGATACACAATGTACGTGTGTACATTTAGCACGCAATACGAAGTAGACGCTGTGCATGTGCGTGTTACGTCTTCGGCCGAATGTTTTTTTTATGGAGTCGTGTTTAACCGAATGGTGCGTTTCCACTGAACTAATCGGCTCGGTTAAACTTACCTGGTCACTTTTACTGGGCAGAGGTTGGCCGGTAAAAGTAACCATTCGGCTCGGTTAAATTAACCGAGAGGAAATTAACTGGGCCGGTTCCACTGGACTTAAAATGGGAAAAGTAACCATAATCTCGGTTACTTTGACCAGACATTCAACGGTTGCACTGTGGCAAATGGTGAACCGCCATGGACGTCATCATGTAACCTTTCTCAGATGGCAGCTCCCAATCTTCGCAAACAATCCCTGGGCCATGGTCTCTACAACTCTACCAAATGTCATGCTTGCCGGCGTCAAAAACCAACAATTATTTGCCATGTTCGCACATAATTATCTGCCGAACTATAGGATCTTGGTGTCTGAAAGTGGTTCCATTTGAGAAGGAGGGGCCCTTTATAGAGAAGCGATTTTATTCTTGCAATGTGGATGCATTACGGATATACGAGTCTGTTTACCCTTCGCGACATATTTGTCCTTTATAATATACAGTCGGGTATGCGTGCATAAATAGCTAACACAATTTAAGTGCTTTCTAGTTAGTGGGGTGTAGACGAGGGAAGGGTTGTTGCTGGGTTTTTTGGGGGGCCGGGGGGGGGGCGGGAGCATGTCAACGTCCTCAGTATGGCTTGGTTGTTGAACGTTTTCTGACGCAGTCGGCGGTGCGTATTTTTTGTTTGACACCGCAGCAAAGGGTTTAAGTTGAATTTCGCCCTTGATAAATGAGTCAAGACTAAAGGCCGTGTCCGAAACGGGCGTCTAAAAAGCTACCGTAGGTCGACGTCTTCCCCATATTGGAAATACACGGAGATGCGAAGACAATAGCCCTAGACGTAGCTCTGGAAGCCCGTTTCGGATACGGCCTATGACTCAGCGCGCATGTCACTATCGGTCACTTGACCACACACGACGTGTAGATGTACTGTTTAACATGTTCTCGTCTTGTATGTATTGCAGGTCATTTTAATCAGTGAGCAAGTTGGCAACAGTTTTTGTACTAACTTCTTGTTGGTCACAGAGAAACCAGTGCATTCAAACTCGAATTGTTCTTGCGTGCAAAAGCAATATCTTTCAGGAATCACAGTAAGTTTCTTACAAATTGTCGTCGAAGATGATAAAATTATACATGGAGGTAAATTCATGATACTTTATATAGGAAGGTTTGCGGTGAACACCATGTATCAGGTCTCTTAAAGGAAGAGGTATGATACTTTATAGTTGATCGTGATGGTCGCTTTGATCTGCAGAATTGAGGAATTTCGGGAACGAATAAGGAGGACAATTGAAAGCGTAAAGCCAACGACGCAACGACGTGGCACAATAAAAAGAAGTTGTGCTTTTTAAAAACGATTCCCTCTACCCAATGTCACACACTACCGTACTATTCTGCAATAACAACGCCACCTCAAGCCTGGAATTGACACAATTGATATAAAAAACATCGCTGCTGTGTAAAAAATAAAAACGCAGTCGGCGTTCACGCTGACCTTGTCAAGTAGATTAGCCGAGCATCCAGGGATTACCGTGACACTGGCCGGGGGAAAGCCCGAACGGCTCGATCTGGCCGTACCGACCGGCCTACCACTGCCCGAATGAGGTCGGCTCTAGTGGCCGCTCTCTCCCGGACCGCCGTCTCCTGATGGATATGTGACCCGGTGTCATGCCAAATAGTGTCCCCTGCCAAATAGTGTCCACTCATTAGCATACTGATCGCTGATTGGTCCAATACGTATGACATTCAACCAGCGTGGTTGGGGTATGGTTGCGCACTACACACGCATTGTGTATGGTTGCTGGCCTAACTGTAACCGTAACGCTAACCCTAACCCAAACAACCCTAATCCTAACCCTAATCCTAATCCCAATCCTAATTCTAATCCAAACCCTAACCCTAACGACCCTAATCCTAGCCCTAACGCTAACCAATCAGCGATCAGTATGCTAATGAGCGGACAGTATTTGGCAGGGACACTTTTTGGCAGGACACCGGCACAGCGACATGACGAATATCCCACCAAAACACTTTTCGAGTAAACAACGCTTAAAGTCAAAGTATCTTCTCAATTCGATTAAAAATTAATTTTATTTTATTGTTGTATTTTCGGAAAGTTAATGTATTGGAGGAAATTCTGATATCATTTGAAAGCTAATGGTACACTGTTTCACATCATTAGAAAATCTCAAAATCTCAAAAGTGGGGGTTATTCTTCATTATGATGTGCCGGGTCACATATTCCGTCGTTTCGTCCCCCTTATAATAACCCAAAACAACGGGCCTCCTCACCGGACCACCGGGAACCGATTGGACGGATGAGTTACCCACAAGCAAAGTACAGGGCTCACGGCGGGGCTGGAGCAGAATTAGTTATCATCATTAATGTCATCATGCATTTCTGCATGCATTTTTCTAAATATAGGAATAAATGAGACTTAAGGCTTTGCATGGTGGGTGAATCAATATAGGAAAGTACTTTTCTAAAGTAAAACGTGTGGTCGCGTATATGTGACCCGCGGCACAGCATAATGAGGAATAACCCCACTTTTGAGATTTTGAGGTTTTCTAATGATGTGAAAGAGTATACCATTAGCTTTCAAATGATATCAAAATATAATATCCTCTAATACTTAAAATTTCCGAAAATACAAAAAAAAAAAAATGTTTTGTAATCGAATTGTGAAGATACTTTAAGTTCAGGCGTTGTTTACTCAAAAAGTGTTTTGGTGGGATATTCCTCATGTCGTTGTGCCGGGTCACATATACAGTGTTGCTTGTACTATAAGTATTCCCCCGCCTTAACGCGCCGCCAAGTCGCCGACTTGTCAAGAGCAATCCAGTATTCAACCAATCCTTGTTGGCCGTACTCCAAGGAGGTATTATACGCGAACTCCTTGGCCGTATCTTCGCTCTGGTGTGACACCCTTTCCCTCGGCTGAGTGATAAAGGGACGAGGGTGATTGCGTTTACGGTACAGCTGATCCTCGCCATGTATCGCCGATACAACATTGGTAAGATCGGAAAACACACGTTCGCAGATTTACATGAAACTTATACAGTTTGAAGATGGTTATGGCAGAAACCCCCGCACTGAAATATTTCTGCCTAAAATGTTTTTTTTTTTTTGCAGAAAAGAGTAAAATAAATCGTTTACGTCTCATCGAGATCTAAACTATTATTTTTTTCGGAACAGTACGGCGTTGAATGCTGCATTTTCGCGAAACAAATGAAGCGGTTTTCACGATTTTCTCGAGACTCGGTTGGCGGATTGAGCTGAAATGTTCACAGGTGTGCTATTTCATGCATTATGTTGGATGAGACATCGACAACGTATGGATGCTATTCTTTGACCTCGACCAATGTTGTGTTATCCCTTTAACAATGCAAGCAACTGCATGTGGGGGATCAGAGTGTGTTTGCCTCCTACGCGAAATCAGACATCGGCAGAGGCTCGCCAGTCATCACCGCACCGGCTACCGAGTCTTTGGCGTGGGACCCCCCACCCCCTTCTCTCCCTCATCAAACTCAGCTTGTAAGCTCAAACTCTGGCCTTGTATTTGGTTCTTTCAACCATTCTATAGTGCCCAATTCATGCTTTTCCAGTTTTTGATAAAATACTCCGTTTTGAGAGAGAGATATTATAGGCCTAGATATAGGGAGAGAGAGGGGGAGAGGGAGAGAGAGAGAGTGAGAGAGATAGGGAGAGGGAGAGAGAGAGAGCGTGAGAGAGATAGGGAGAGGGGAGAGAGAGAGAGTGAGAGAGAGATAGGGAGAGGGGAGAGAGAGAGTGAGAGAGAGAGATAGGGAGAGGGGGAGAGAGGGAGAGAGAGGGAGAGGGAGAGAGAGAGAGAAAGAGAGAGAGAGAGATTGGGGAGGAAGAGAGGGGGAGAGGAAGAGAGAGAGGGGGGGGGAGATAGAGAGAGATAGAGAGAGAGGGGGAGTTGTTGCTACCGGGCTGAGTGGTCATTATTAAATTAAAGCTCGGTTACTTCAACCATCGTCTGTGTTAATCCATTCATGCGCGTCACTAATTAGATGACGAGGCATTTGACCGACTCATCAAAGGTCCAAGTGGGAATGATGGTCAAATTTGACCATTGGAAATGTAACCATCGTCTCGGTTGAATTTCAGTCCAGTGGAAAAACACTCGCAGACCGCGTGTCTACCTTGTTCAGTACACACTATCACTATTACGCTACTACTCACATTTAATACCGACTGACGAAAAACGACTAAAAACTACACTAACTTGTATTATGGGACACTATCGAAATAATAGAACAGAAAATAGCGGGACCAAGCACGGGGTGCGTTTCGCTATACCAAAAATAATGTCTCGGAGGCGGAACCCGGTATTGAGTTGGCCAGGCCTTGGATAGTGCGGAGTTACCTTTACAACATAGAGTTCAGATGCTTTTTGATATTCCATTGGGCTGTTTGAGAGATGACGAGTGGAAACTTGAATGGAAAATGAAGACGAATAGGGCTCTGAGCTTTCTAAAATGACTGACTTATAGTCCTATAATACACTGCGTGCTTGCTAGGAAGGATTTTGTTTGTATTCGCAGGCGGAACTTTGTTGGAACCAAAAGTAGTTTGCCAACAAAATGACAGAAGAAAACATGGCTGTTTGTCTTGTAGGCCCTACTCAAGATTTTCCTCTTCAACCCTCTCCCCACGCGAACATAATTATTTATAGCTGTAGGCTTTTTTTTCAAGTACCGTGAACCTAATTGATAGTCTCACAATCGAGGACGTGGATTAATTCGCGTGACGTACGAAGCTGAGACGAGGATGTTTATAAATAGATCGTGAATGATGACCGTGCTACAAATACGACCGGTTAAGGTGAAAGATACTAGGTCAGAAAGACCGCTCATTATAATTATTAATCATCTGAAAGTGCACGCACACCCTTATAAACCTATCTGAAGGCTGACTAATAATTTATTAATAATGTTGTAAGGTGATATACAAAAATGTTGCAAATTGCTTACTGACTAAATTACCAAAATGTAAATCTTAAAATTTAGTGGGCCTGACGTTTTGATCCTAGCAGGACCTTTCTCAAAGGCAGAGTGAACAGGACAAAACAGATACATGTACACGAAGGAAGGGGGAGAGAGTGAATAGAACACGGATGAGAAACAAAGGACAAAGAGTGAAGCTGGTAGGGAGAAATCAAAGGGAAGGGCAAGGATGTTGTAACAATCATAGTAATGTTGTAACAATGAATGATGACGCCTCTGCACAACTCTATGGTGTTCAATATTACTGCTAGGGTATGGAAAGCATTTCTTTTATTTTGCCTATCTTTAATTATTTTTATTCGAGGCCCCACTGAACTGGCTTGAGTTGGTGTACAGTATAGTACAGTGTGCACGGCATATGGCAAGCTAAAACCGGCGTAAAAGCGGTGGGAATGGAAGGGCGCCACCAATATCAATTTTCTACCAGCCCGTGTAATCGGAAAGGCGCCACCTATTGACGGGTTTCAATGGCGGACGTTACGAATCTCTAGCTGGACAGCTTGTCTCCTCGCTTTTTCGCTTTTTTATTAATTTCCCCTTACCTCCTTGCACATTGTGTGAGTATGTTTGTGTTGTGTCTTTTCTTTGCATTTATCATTAGCTTGCGGCGACTTACTGTTGTCACAGGATTTTTTAAATTGGAAACACTGAAAATTTCACGTCTACTGAGTACTGTTACTGTTACTGTTAGTCTGGTCCCTGTAGTACGGTATAGCGCCTTGCTGCGGAGACGTACAGGGGACCAGACTGCCAGTTGCGGCGCTGCCGTTTGGATCTTGCGACCAAACCGGGAGGTTTTCGCCCATTTTTGGGGGGGAAATCGACACATTTTCGCCACATGGACAGTTGCACACAGGTGCATGGTATGTAAACCACATTTGCTAGAAATCTTGGGCCAAATGAAGCAGTATTTTAAGAGTTATGCTGAACCTGCTGATCCCTATGCCACAGCACTTGTGAACGTTACACAGAAGCCTATGGGAAAAAAACATAGTTATCTGTGGGGTTCCGGTCGGGAGAGCAGCGGACGACGTAGAACCCCACAGTTCTGGGGGTACTCGGTTCCTAAGTAAGTAAGTAGTCCGAGTAACTTGGACCAGTTATGCTGCGTTCCAATTACTTAGTCCGAGTAACTTGGACCCGACAAGTCACCCTATTTTTATCGAATTTTTGAATTTGGAGGGACGGGTGACTGTAGGGTCCAAGGATTATGGCTATGGATATGCTCCTGCGTCGTCTGAAATCTCTGTAATGTCATCCTTGAAAAATACCCCTGACCGAAATCCCCAGATTTACCCCCCAAAACACCCGTGAAACCGTCCCACGCGCCCATTGAGGATTCAGTGAGAATTACAGATTCCAATACTGGTCATTTTGTTTTACTCACGTTTGGGCAATGGGAGAAATGTCCCCTTAGTTGACCGAGAACGGGTCGACGAGCCGAGTTGGGGTGGCCATCTTGGATTTTAAACTGGATGACATCACCCGTTCCGGATGCGGAATGGTCTGCAGATTGTAGAAGTGTGTGAGCGCGGTGCGATGTACGTCCTGGGCGTTGCTTTGCACTGCTGTTCAGGAAACAGTCGTAGGGCTCAATGCGTGCAAGCGCGCGTACACTTCTTTTTCCCCAAACTTGAGTAAAACAAATGACCAGTATTGAAATCCGTGATTCTCACTTAATCCAAAGACGGGTGCGTGGGTTTCACGGGTGTTTTGGGGGTAAAATTTTGGGGTCTTGGTCAGGGGTAGTCCTGGAGTCAAACACATACTGTAGTTAGTTTATCAGGTTTCCCAGTGCTCAGGATTCATTGTACCCTACTATTGCCTGACTCCCTCAAAATTAAAAACAAAGGGCGATTGTAATTTGTAAGTTACTCTAACCAACAAATTACAAATGTTTTTTCAAAAAATACACTTTTTTTACTAATTTTTAGTAGGCCTACACAGCTGGTCAAATTTTTGGCATTTCTTAAACCCTACATGCTTAAACTAAGTTAAATGTTTGAATGCCCAGGTGCTTTTACCCTACCAAAAAACCCCCAATTCTTTGTGTCGCGGCAGCACAAACATTTACCAACTCAGTCCCTATGCCTGGTATGTGCAAATAAACCTTAGGCCAAAAACAATAAAAGTGCTGCTTCCGGCTACCCAACCAACCCTATTTCTAGCCTGCGAGTGCGACCCCAATTTTTTTTTTATCAGGAAACAATTGTGATTAAAAATTCAATATGTAATTTGATTGTATTAAGGCTTGACCACATGTAGATGCATCCATATGATTGTACAAAAGAAAATTGGCAAACAAAAAAATCACGACCTACCTACCATGAAATCGGAAGCAGAACTATTTTTGTTGTTGGCCTTAACATGTATCGATGTTTACACTACAGGAATAAATCAATGATGCTCCAGCTTTGAATACTGAACTGCACATAAATGTTCATAAGAAATGATTGCACTTATGAGGTGCACCATGAATATAGTGTGTGGCTAAGCCGCTTTATACATGTAGTTACAGTAACTGACTGTAGTATAGCTCTTGGCCCATGGCCATTTTTGACCTTTTTGTTATTTTGATCCAAATATTCAAACCCTAACCCCCTACCAGTTTTTTTTGTAGGATATAACCTGAATCCTGCAAAATCCTGCTATCCTACCTTGTTCAAAGCTCCATGTGACCTGAATCCTGCCAAATCCTGCAGTACTGGCTACTGTGGACCATTGCCTGAATCCTGCCAAATCCTGCACTTAGCTTATGGAGTTTTAGTCCACATTCTAAACAAAGACTTTTTTTTAGCTTAGAACAATGGGCCCTTTTTCAAACGGATAATCTCTTGACAAAAGCCACAACAACGTCCGAATTGTTACCTGCATTTTCCTACAGACAAAATCGCCTTATGCCCTCAATCCTACACATTCCTACTGTGTGTCAACTCTCATGTGCCCTCAATCCTGCAATCCTGCAAAATCCTTCTCCAGCACTTTATAGCCTGTATCCTGCACAATCCTGCAATGTGTCAACTCTCATGTGCCCTGAATCCTGCAGAATCCTGCAAATGTGTCAACTCTCATGTGCCCTGAATCCTGCAGAATCATGCAGAAGGCAAATAGGATTCTGCAGGATTTGGGAAGGTTAGGGCTACCACTGCAGGTACTGTCGCTTCCTACTGCCGAAGATGACAAAAACCAGTATAAAGTGCAGTCGGTCAGGCTGTCTAATTGTTCCCGATCGTGGTGTCACAGGTACTATCGCACTGCAGCAGCACCGAGCACCGCCGTTGCCAGCGATGGGAGAGGGGCGGGATACAGCGCCCACTGCGTCCGGTCCCTACGCGTTCCGCGGCATGGACTACATGGTCGGCATGTGGCTGGATGACGCCAGCGAGGTGTTGACTGTGGAGGTGGAGGACCGGCTGACTGCCGACCAGTGGCGGGAAACCTTTGACGCCTCCTGTGAGTGACGGAACGTTGTGGCCATTGAATAGGGCCTTTACTGTCCAGAAACACAGTTTTTTTCAAGTCCGGGATTGTTGGCCGGCCGGCCAGTTGACATTTGTTGTTGTTGCTATGGTGGAAAAGGGAGAGCCACTCGATTGTGATTAAGTTGGCATTTGGTGCTGCCTTGTTCTTGTTCTGTTTGGCTTTGTTTTTACTTGCCCTGAGAAATGATATATGAAATGAATGAAGAAAAAAATGAAACTCAGTTAGGTAATTGTTAACTCAGTTATGTAACTGTTCACTCAGTTAACTAACTGTTAACTCAGTTAACAACTCAGTTAACAACTCAGTTAACAACTCAGTTAACAACTCAGTTAACAACTCAGTTAACAACTCAGTTAACAACTCAGGCAACAACTCAGTTAACAACTCAGTTGACAACTCAGTTAACAATTCAGTTAACAAATCAGTTAACAACTCAGTTAACAACTCAGTTAACAACTCAGATCACAACTCAGTTAACAACTCAATTAACAACGCAGAATCCTGCAGAAGGCAAATAGGATTCTGCAGGATTTAAAAGCAGAATTGCACCTTTTGTTGTGTAGGCTATTACTCGATGCGTGTGGGTTTTTTTTTCTTTTTTTCTCACAGACATTGAAGACCTCACCCACAAGACGGGAAACTTCAAGCAGTTCTCCATTTTCACCAGCATGTTAGAGTCTGCCATCACCAAGGTAACGTGTGCCCTGGAGTTACTTGGAGACCTCGTTGGGTGAAGTGTGCATACCGTAGTTGATCCCAGGATGCCTTGCGCGAGCCCAGTACGATTGCTCAGCGCCCAGTCAATACAGGGGGCACTGAAATGGGTGCCTTGCACCAGCGAGGAACCCAGTTGGGTTGATTGAGGTGGGGGGGGTGTCAAATTAGGCTCCTTGGTTATGTGTGAGTGCAGCACCTAGTTGATACGGGGCGCATGAAAAGATCAAAATGAGTACCCTGCACTAGCCAGGAACCCTGTAGAGACGATAGAGGGGTGCCCTAAATGGGATCCTTGGCCATGTGTGAGTGCCAGAGTGCAGCACCCAGATGATACAGGATGCACCGAATGGGTGCCTTAAACCAGCTAGTAACCCAGTTGGGTTGATGAAGGGGGTGTCCCGAATGGGATCCTTGGCCGTGTGTGAGTGCCAGAGTGCAGCACCCAGATGATACAGGATGCACCGAATGGGTGCCTAGTTATACCAGCTAGTAACCCAGTTGGGTTGATGAAGGGGGTGTCCCCAATGGGATCCTTGGCCGTGTGTGAGTGCCAGAGTGCAGCACCCAGATGATACAGGATGCACCGAATGGGTGCCTAGTTATACCAGCTAGTAACCCAGTTGGGTTGATGAAGGGGGTGTCCCCAATGGGATCCTTGGCCGTGTGTGAGTGCCAGAGTGCAGCACCCAGATGATACAGGATGCACCAAATGGGTGCCTTATATCAGCTAGTAACCCAGTTGGGTTGATAAAGGGGGTGTCCCCAATGGGCTCCTTGACGGTGTGTGAGTGCGGCACCTACTTGATCATACAGGGTGCATCAAATTGATGTCTTGTATGGCCAAGGGATGAATGGCATTCCCAATTGATTCTGAATGCATCCAATAGTGCAAGTTCAATTACGCCACCAGTTCCACTTGATTCAGAACCTCAGTTTGGGGCTCAAGAATGACACTGGTGCATCTCTGTACTGATACTACATCCTTTGCAGTCCAGTGAGTCGATGACCCTCGACCTCCTGACCTACGCCGACCTGGAGACGCTGCGGAGTCGGAAGGCGGCGGGGGTCGGGCGGAGCGGCATCCCCGGGGCCCAGAAGGTGGCCCTGAGTGCCAAGAGGTACCTCATTGTCACCTACACCGTGGAGTTTGACAGGTACAGTGCGGCACGCTTTTTTCCCCCTCTTGTTAAAGGTCTACAGAAATAGGATTTGAAAAAGAGCTAAAAACTCTCCCTAGGTAATGTTCACAATATAATCAATACAGGATTGATTTTAAAAAAAAATTGTTTAGCGCCTAATTTCTCCCAAAAACATTGAAAAAAGTCCATGTTCGCCCCGCCCCCAAAAATTCCTACTGTGACCATGTGTCCTCACATACAGACCAAAAGCAGCCGCGCGCCGCAATTGAAATGCTGAGACGATAAAGTGCGCTACTGCACATGCGACAGTGCTGTGATTATGGCTGATAAACAATAGAGACAATGCAGGGCCAGTGCAAAGTTCACGACCTCAAGGCTGACCACAAATTCTGTATGTGACGTAGTACGTTTGTCTTTAAAGTGGGAGGCACAATTTTCAGACCAAAATATAGCGTTTTTAGGCTAAATTAATCCTTGCCCGCATTGTTTTTTGCCTCCACACTGCTGCCTACTTTTTACTAGTCCACCGGGCTAGCAGAGTGGGCCATTTTACTAGCCCGCAGCTGTTTTTACTAGACAATAACCGTCGGGCTAGTGCTAAGGTCGAGCCCTGCTTTACACTCATTCCCTATCCAATTAGTGGCCCGTGGAACCTCAGCATAGCACATCCACAATGTACCAAAACTCGTTCACTCAGTGAATTATTGGCTGCTGCCTCAGACGCACAATATTCCATGGGAAACCCTGCCGTGCAGTGTAGACCCCTGCCCCCCCTCCTTCGGTAGCCCACACCCTAAAGGGCAAAGACCAACAGCGCCTAGCCCAGCCCAACTGCTTGCTTGAATATAGCCTGCGGCCGGGGCAGCCTTGTGGCCAAGCGGGTAAGAAGCCAGCGCTAGGAGGCAAGAGTGTTGTGGGTTTGAATCGTCCCACAGACCTGTCTGTGGTCCGTTCCCAAACAGGCAATCGGGCGAAGCACTATAAGGGGACACATATCTGTAAGGACAGGACATTAGGAGGGGCGAATCCGAATCCGAAGGGGATTCTTGACTTCTCTCTCTGTTGATCGCTTCGTTGGGACAGAATCCACTACCCGCTGCCCTTGCCATACCAAGGCAAGCCAGACCCTGTGGCCCTGCAGGAGACAATACGCGAACTCAAGAGGGAGATGAGAAAGCTCCAGACAAAGGTCAGAATCCCCCCTTTTTCAGGTTCCGTTTGTGACAGGGACGTAGGTTGAGCTGGAGTCTGATCCAGGCATTCATGAAGACCCACTGTAGACCACTGCATGAGTTTGTACTTCATACCATTACATGTAGGTGCCCAAGATATGCATGATTTTTTTGGTTTTTTTTTACGTGTGAGTTGGTTTCTAGTTCGACTTTGATCCCTTTCTCCTTCTCATCCCAAAGTCACCGACCCCATGGTGGGTAGCCATCAGATAAGTTCCGATACAAGAGACCAAGTAATGTAGCATTTGACTTAAAGCCCCTACACATCATTGGTAAGATCGAAAAACAGAAATGTTCACAGATTTACATGAAACTTATACAGGTGATATACAAAAATGTTGCAAACTGCTTACTGACTAAAATTACCAAAATGTAAATCTTAAAATTTAGTGGGCCTGACGTTTCGATCCTAGCAGGACCTTTCTCAAAGGCAGGTGACAAGGACAAAACAGATACATGTACACGAAGGAAGGGGGGAGAGTGAATGAAACTTATACAGTTTGAAGATGGTTATGGTAGAAACCTCGCTCTGAAATATTTCTGTCTAAAATGGTGTATTTTTGGAGAAAAGAGTAAATAAATCGTTTACGTCTCACCGAGATCTACACTATATTTCGGAACAGTACGGCGTTGAATGCTGCATTTTCCTGAAACAAATGAAGCAATTTTCTCGAGACTCGGTTGGCGGATTGAGCTGAAATTTTCACAGGTGTGCTACTATTTCATGCATACAGTATGTTGGATCAGACAACGTATGGATGCTCTTCTTTGACCTCGACCAATGTTGTGCAGGGGCTTTAAGACTGCATAAGCTTTGATAGCAAGAGTTTTTTACTTCATTAGATGCAGTGTTGCTGTCCTCAATACAATGTCTGTAGCCAACAATGTCCCTCCATTTCCATAGTGCCCTAGGAACAATAACACTGAAATCAAAGTGGGCCATTATTTGTCGTCTCTTCTGGCGGGTCACGCCGTTCAGGTCCAGTCCGACTTCCGGAGCAACGAACTGCAAAGGCTGAAAAAAGAGTGAGTGAACTGTCACAGTGACTGGGCCGGTGTGGCTGAGAACCTACCCTTGCCATCAAACTATCAGCCTGCCCAAGGAGAGGCCTCATTGATGGTTGCTGGCTGCTTTTCCCTCGGCAGAACTCTTTTGGAGTCTAGCGGCCACTGGCCACTGAAAGCCGTACATGCCATACTGCTACGTTTAGGGGCCAGTGGCCTGGCTGAATGCGGACAATTACCAGGAAGTCCGTTGCCTATGCTATTGCACATTAGCCGCAACACTTCCGTGAAACAAGCACAGTTCTGGGATTTGAAAAGCAGGGGTAACATTTAAGTTCGTGGCTACTGAAAGAATCGTAATGATTAATTCAATGAGGTTTTGCCCTCAGTGCTTTGCCCGATGCCTGATAAAAGTATTTTAGGCAGCTTGGGCGGGATTCGAACCCGCGACTCCCGATTTCTGGTACGGACGTACCACCGAGCTGGGCGATTTGAATAATGGGCCATTTGAATAATGTACAGTGGTGTGTAACGCTTTGCATCAAATATAGCATGATGTTTTGCGTCAAGGAGAATGTGATTTAATGAGGTTTTGCCCTGTCCTGCCCTGCCATGTCCTGTCCTGCTCCGCCATGTCCTGCCCTGCCCTGCCCTGCCCTGCCCTGCCCTGCCCTGCCCTGCCTTACCTTGCCCTGTCCTGCCCTGCCGTGCCCTGCCCTGCCCTGCCCTGCCCTGCCCTGCCCTGCCCTGCCCTACCCTGTCCTGCCCTGCCCTGCCCTGCCCTGCCCTGCCCTGCCCTGCCCTGCCCTGCCCTGCCCTGCCCTGCCCTGCCCTGCCTTGCCCTGCCCTGCCCTGCCCTGCCCTGCCCTGCCCTGTCTTGCCCTGCCCTGCCCTGCCTTGCCCTGCCCTGCCCTGCCCTGCCCTGCCCTGCCCTGCCTTACCTTGCCCTCTCCTGCCCTGCCTTGCCTTGCCCTCTCCTGCCCTGCCCCTCTCCCCCTGTGTTCCTCCCTCCAGCTACGAGGAGTTGTTACTGGAGAAGCAGAGCCTGGATGATGAGTTCCTGCAGTATCGACGCGAGGTCAAGAACACCAGCAAGGGCAGCGCTGCCAAGGAGGTGCGGGCCCTCAAAGCCATCATCCGTAACCTGGAGGAGGAGCTGGTTGGTGAGCGGCGCAAGTTCCAGCGCTCGGCCAGCAAGCGCAACCAGGAGTACAAGAGCCTGATGGAGGAGGTTGGATGCTCACTCTCTCTCTCTCTCCTTTGGCTCATTTTGGGTTTTCTTCCGTAACAGTTTAAATTTAATTTTGACGTGAACATTTTTGTTAAAGTAACTTTACTCAAGTGGAAGTAAATACCACTTTTTTACTAGTGTCAGACATGTTGTGAACTTTTAGAGCTTGGAATGCTGCCATTTTCATGAAAAGTGAAATTTTATATGAATTTCCAACGGTCGTCTTAAAACAACGTTTGAAAAAAACACATGCTTACCAGCCTTAAAGCCCCTACACCTCATTTGCACAAATCCAACATGGTCCATTCGCAATTACCGACGACTGTTTCGAGATTTTCTCGTAATATTTTCCGGCATAAACACAAGGTGGCGCTATTGAAAATTCTGCCAGGTGCATTTTACGATCCTCAAAGCTGACACAGTTTGATGAAAAAAATTAGCCAGTTTTTCACCATTTTCTCGCGACACGATTGACGGATTGAGCTGAAACTTTCACAGGTGTGTTATTTCATGCATATGCTGGATTAGACAAAGTATGGACGCGTTTCTAAGATGGTGTGTAGGGGCTTTACGCCTGATATGATGAGAGTTGGGCTATTTGTGGTGAAGTTTGCAGGTCAAGATGAGTTAGTGGCAATACCATTTGTACAGATAATCTCTCTTTTGAGTTTGTATGGGTCAGAGAAGAAAATTGGGTTCAGCAAACGTAGGATTCGCTCTAATCAAACTCTGACAAAGTGCTTCATTTGTGCCCATAGCACATCATGGGTTTCAGACAATCTTCTTTTTTTAATTTTTTTTTTTAATATCTGTAGTCTCATCCTTCTCCTGTCATCCCTAGTGTCTTGTCTTTGCTCATTTGTCCTCAGGTGGAAGAGCTGCGTGCCAGCGAGAGGAATCTTAGAGTCAGAGTGAAGAGCCTCGTCAATGAGCTAGCCATTCTAAAGAGGTAATGCGATGGCAAATGCTCAGGGTTGTTTTTTTCTAGATAGCACTGTGCTCTGACACTGCTTCAGCCTTCAGACTCAGCCATGTGTCTTTGCTGAATGGTTGGGGATTTTGCTTGACACTTACTTGCGCTTAGCCTGTCCCCTCCATTGCATTTGATGAAGTTGCTGTCGTCATGAATGCTTCTGCTTAAAGTGCTGTCTTCAATCTTTCATCCAGTAGACATTTGTGGCTATCTCAAATTGTCTGTATGTCCATTTCCATAGATACTCGTGTGTGTGGTAATTTTTTCAGCCTCAGTTAATTCCCTTAGATCCACCCTTATTAAATACTAAGCACTATAGGATGAGATTGCACATATATACTGATTTTTGTGTTGGTGAGAATTTTATGCAGAGAGAGAGTTAGCCCAACCGGATCTTTGCCCTTTTCAATGCATAGTTAGCACGGAGTGTTCAGTGCAAAGATGATTTTGCTTTTGCGTGTCTTCCGTCTTTTATTTCACTCTTCAGCTCATCCAGGAGGGTGAGTCGATCTCCCTCCCTTCCCCTGCCTGGCTCCCAGGTCTCCAGGCGATCCGTGTCCAGTCAGGAGAGGTCCCGCCTCTCTGGGCGGGAGGCCAGCAGGGAGAGAGCCAGGCTAGCCGCCAGCAGGGAGAGAGCCAGGCTAGCCGCCAGCAGGGAGCGCTCAGCCTCCAGGGAGAGGCGACAGCGCCCTCCCTCTGTCTCCTCCGTCGGCAGCAGGTCACCCTCACCTGCAGGTAATCCTCCCTGCCTCACTGTCTCCCTTCCTCCCCTTCCTCCCTCTCTGCCTCCCTCCCTGCCTCCTTCCCTGCCTCCCTGCCTCACTCCTTTCCTGCCTCCCTGTCTGCCTGCCTCCCTCCCCGCCTCCCTCCCTCCCCGCCTCCCTCCCTGCCTCCCTGCCTCCCTGCCTCCCTGCCTCCCTGCCTCCCTGCCTCCCTGCCTCCCTGCCTGCTTCCCTCCCTCCCTCCCTCCCTCCCTCCCTCCCTCCCTGCCTCCCTTCCTCCCTTCCTTCTTCCCTGCCTCCCTGCCTCCCTGCCTGCTTCCCTGCCTGCCTTCCTGCCTGCCTCCCTGCCTGCCTCCCTGCCTCCCTCCCTGCCTCCCTCCCTCCCTGCCTCCCTCCCTCCCTCCCTTCCTTCCTCCCTTCCTTCCTCCCTCCCTCCCCGCCTCCCTCCCCGCCTCCCTCCCCGCCTCCCTCCCCGCCTCCCTCCCCGCCTCCCTCCCCGCCTCCCTCCCCGCCTCCCTCCCCGCCTCCCTCCCCGCCTCCCTCCCCGCCTCCCTCCCCGCCTCCCTCACTGCCTCCCTCCCCGCCTCTCTACCTCCCTCCCTGCCTCCCTGCCTCCCTCCCCTCCTCCCTGCCTCCCTCCCCTTCCTCGCCCATCCCTCCCTCCTCCCCCTATATTCTGAACACTCTGAGTTAATTCAATATTATTATCATATAATATATCTATAGATCTTGTAGTCAAATGATTTTGACCATCCACAGTTGTAAGTATTACTTAGTAAGTAGCCATCTGAATTTGTCATTTTTTTTTTAAAGGTGCGAGAGTGCCAAGATTTGATCCCACCGCTTACACCCAAGAGAAGAAAAGAAGGCAGGACGAGGCCAAAGCAAGGAGGTCTGTTTGTTTGTCTTGAGCTGTTGACTGCTTCCTAAGCTCCATTTGCCCATATGCTGCTTCCCCTGACCTACGACTTGTCTACCCCACGACCTTCTGTCAGGTCTATGACCTGCTGTCTGGTCTATGTTCTTCTGTCTTGCCAAAACCTCCTGTCTGGTCTATGACCTTCTATCTTGCCAAAACCTCCTGTCTGGTCTATGACCTTCTATCTTGCCAAAACCACCTGTCTGGTCTATGACCTTCTGTCTTGCCAAAACCTCCTGTCTGGTCTATGACCTTCTGTCTGGTCTATGACCTTCTGTCTTGCCAAAACCTCCTGTCTGGTCTATGAACTTTTGTCTTGCCAAAACCACCTGTCTGGTCTATGACCTTCTGTCTTGCCAAAACCACCTGTCTGGTCTATGACCTCCTGTCTTGCCAAAACCTCCTGTCTGGTCTATGACCTTCTGTCTTGCCAAAACCTGCTGTCTGGTCTATGACCTTCTGTCTTGCCAAAACCACCTGCCTGGTCTATGACCTTCTGTCTTGCCAAAACCTCCTGTCTGGTCTATGACCTTCTGTCTTGCTAAAATCTCCTGTCTGGTCTATGACCTTCTGTCTTGCCAAACCCTCCTGTCTGTTCTATGACCTTCTGTCTTGCCAAAACCACCTGTCTGGTCTATGACCTTCTGTCTTGCCGAAACCACCTGCCTGGTCTATGACCTTCTATCTTGCTAAAACCTCCTGTCTGGTCTATGACCTTCTGTCTTGCCAAACCCTCCTGTCTGTTCTATGACCTTCTGTCTTGCCAAAACCACCTGTCTGGCCTATGACCTTCTGTCTTGCCGAAACCACCTGTCTGGTCTATGACCTTCTGTCTTGCTAAAACCTCCTGTCTGGTCTATGACCTTCTATCTTGCCAAAACCTCCTGTCTGGTCTATGACCTTCTGTCTTGCCCAAACCTGCTGTCTGGTCTATGACCTTCTGTCTTGCCAAAACCTCCTGTCTAGTCTATGACCTTCTGTCTTGCCAAAACCACCTGTCTGGTCTATGACCTTCTGTCTTGCCAAAACCTCCTGTCTGGTGTATGACCTTCTGTCTTGCCAAAACCACCTGTCTGGTCTATGACCTTCTGTCTTGCTAAAACCTTCTGTCTGGTCTATGACCTTCTGTCTTGCCAAAACCTCCTGTCTGTTCTATGACCTTCTGTCTTGCCAAAACCTCCTGTCTGGTCTATGACATTCTGTCTTGCCAAAACCTCCTGTCTGTTCTATGACCTTCTGTCTTGCCAAAACCACCTGTCTGGTCTATGACCTTCTGTCTGGCCTATAGCCTTCTGTCTGGCCTACAGCCTTCTGGCTGGCCTCCAGCCTTCTGTCTGGCCTATAGCCTTCTGCCTGGCCTACAGCCTTCTGTCTGGCCTATAGCCTTCTGTCTGGCCTATAGCCTTCTGTCTGGCCTACAGCCTTCTGTCTGGTCTACAGCCTTCTGTCTGGCCTACAGCCTTCTATCTTGCCAAGACCTCCTGTCTGATCTATGACCTGTCTGGTCTATGACCTTCTGTGTGGCCTATGACCTTCTGTCTAGCCTATGACCTTCTATCTGGCCTACGACCTTCTTTCTGGCCAATGACTTAACTGCATGTCTGGCCTATGACCTTCTGTCTGGCCTATGGCCTTCTGTCTTGCCTATAACCTTCTCTCTGGCCTATGACCTTCTCTCTGTCCTACGACCTTCTTTCCTGCCTTTAACCTTCTTTCCTGCCTATAACCTTCTTTCTGACCTCTGACCTTCTGTCTGGCCTATGGCCTTCTGTCTAGCCTACAGCCTTCTCTCTGGCCTATGACCTTCTGTCTGGCCTATCACCTTCTGTCTGGACTATAACCTTCTCTCTGGTCTACGACCTTCTTTCTTGCCTATGACCTTCTTTCTGATCTATGACCTTCTCTCTGGCCTACAGCCTTCTGCCTTCTGTATTGCCTACAGCCTTCTGTCTGGCCTACAGCCTTCTGTCTGGCCTACAGCCTTCTGTCTGGCCTACAGCCTTCTCTCTGGCCTACAACCTTCTCTCTGGCCTACAGCCTTCTCTCTGGCATACAGCCTTCTGCCTTCTGTATTGCCTACAGCCTTCTGTCTGGCCTACAGCCTTCTGTCTGGCCTACAGCCTTCTGTCTAGCCTACAGCCTTCTGTCTGGCCTACAGCCTTCTGTCTGGCCTACAGCCTTCTGTCTTGCCTACGACCTACTGTCTGGCCTACAGCCTTCTGTCTGGCCTTCAACCTTCTGTCTGGCCTGCAATCTTCTGTCTGGCCTACGACATGTCTCGTGTACAGCCTTCTGTCTGGCTTACAGTTTTCTGTCTGGCCTACAGCCTTCTGTCTGGCCTATGGCCTTCTGTCTGGCCTACAGCCTTCTGTCTGGCCTACGACCTACTGTCTGGCCTACAGCCTTCTGTCTGGCCTACAGCCTTCTGTCTGGCCTACGACCTTCTTTCTGGCCAATGACCTTCTGTCTGGCCTATGACCTTCTGTCTGGCCTACGACCTTATGTCTGGCCTATGACCTTCTGTCTAGCCTATGACCTTCTCTCTGGCCTATGACCTTCTCTATGGCCTATGGCCTTCTGTCTGGCCTTTGACCTTCTGTCTGGCCTATAACCTTCTCTCTGGCCTACGACCTTCTCTCTGGCCTATGACCTTCTTTCTAGCCTATGACATTCTCTCTGGCCTACGACCTTATTTCTGGCTTATAACCTTCTGTCTGACCTACGACCTTCTGTCTGGCCTACAGCCTTCTGTCTGGCCTTCAACCTTCTGTCTGGCCTGCAATCTTCTGTCTGGCCTACGACATGTCTCGTGTACAGCCTTCTGTCTGGCTTACAGTTTTCTGTCTGGCCTAAAGCCTTCTGTCTGGCCTAAAGCCTTCTGTCTGGCCTACAGCCTTCTGTCTGGCCTACAGCCTTCTGTCTGGCCTATAGCCTTCTGTATGGCCTACAGCCTTCTGTCTGGCCTACAGCCTTCTGTCTGGCCTCCAGCCTTCTGTCTGGCCTACACCCTTCTGTCTGGCCTACAGCCTTCTGTCTGGCCTACAGCCTTCTGTCTGGCCTACAGCCTTCTGTCTGGCCTACAGCCTTCTGTCCGGCCTACGACCTACTGTCTAGCCTATGAACTTCTGTCCGGTCTACAGCCTTCTGTCTGGCCTACGACCTTCTGTCTGTCCTATGACCTTCTGTCTGGCCTATGGCCTTCGCCTACGGCCTTCTTTCTGACCAATGACCTTCTGTCTGACCTATGAGCTTCTGTCTGGCCTACGACCTTCTTTCTGGCCTACGACCTTCTGTCTAGGCTATGACCTTCTGCCTGGCCTAGGACCTTATTTCTGGCCTTTGACCTTCTGTCTAGCCTATGACCTTCTATCTGGCCTACAGCCTTCTCTCTGGCCTATGACCTTCTGTCTGGCCTATCACCTTCTGTCTGGACTATAACCTTCTCTCTGGCCTACGACCTTCTTTCTTGCCTACGACCTTCTTTCTTGCCTATGACCTTCTTTCTGATCTATGACCTTCTCTCTGGCCTACAGCCTTCTGCCTTCTGTCTGGCCTACAGCCTTCTGTCTGGCCTACAGCCTTCTGTCTGGCCTACAGCCTTCTGTCTGGCCTACAGCCTTCTCTCTGGCCTACAGCCTTCTCTCTGGCCTACAGCCTTCTGCCTTCTGTATTGCCTACAGCCTTCTGTCTGGCCTACAACCTTCTGTCTGGCCTACAGCCTTCTGTCTAGCCTACAGCCTTCTGTCTGGCCTACAGCCTTCTGTCTGGCCTACAGCCTTCTGTCTGGCCTACGACCTACTGTCTGGCCTACAGCCTTCTGTCTGGCCTACAGCCTTCTGTCTGGCCTACGACCTTCTTTCTGGCCAATGACCCTCTGTCTGGCCTATGACCTTCTGTCTGGCCTACGACATGTCTCATGTACAGCCTTCTGTCTGGCTTACAGTTTTCTGTCTGGCCTATAGCCTTCTGTCTGGCCTACAGCCTTCTGTCTGGCCTATAGCCTTCTGTCTGGCCTAAAGCCTTCTGTCTGGCCTACAGCCTTCTGTCTTGCCTACAGCCTTCTGTCTGGCCTATAGCCTTCTGTATGGCCTACAGCCTTCTGTCTGGCCTACAGCCTTCTGTCTGGCCTCCAGCCTTCTGTCTGGCCTCCAGCCTTCTGTCTGGCCTCCAGCCTTCTGTCTGGCCTCCAGCCTTCTGCCTGGCCTACAGCCTTCTGTCTGGCCTACAGCCTTCTGTCTGGCATCCAGCCTTCTGTCTGGCGTATAGCCTTCTGTCTGGCCTACAGCCTTCTGTCTGGCCTACAGCCTTCTGTCTGGCCTACAGCCTTCTGTCTGGCCTATGACCTTATGTCTGGCCTACAGCCTTCTGTCTGGCCTCCAGCCTTCTGTCTGGCCTACAGCCTTCTGTCTGGCCTCCAGCCTTCTGTCTGGCCTCCAGCCTTCTGTCTGGCCTATGGCCTTCTGTCTGGCCTACAGCCTTCTGTCTGGCCTATGGCCTTCTGTCTGGCCTATGGCCTTCTGTCTGGCCTACAGCCTTCTGTCTGGCCTCCAGCCTTCTGTCTGGCCTCCAGCCTTCTGTCTGGCCTATGGCCTTCTGTCTGGCCTACAGCCTTCTGTCTGGCCTATAGCCTTCTGTCTGGCCTACAGCCTTCTGTCTGGCCTACAGCCTTCTGTCTGGCCTACAGCCTTCTGTCTGGCCTCCAGCCTTCTGTCTGGCCTCCAGCCTTCTGTCTGGCCTCCAGCCTTCTGTCTGGCCTACGACCTGTTTAGCCTAAGACATGACTAAAATGCGACCTTCTGTCTGAAATACAACCTTCTCTGACCTCCCCCACCTCTATGGAGGGTCAGAGGTTGACAAGAGACTGAGGACAGGCAGGATACCATTATGCCACACGGGACTTGACTAGGGTGGGTTTGTATATGTGTCGTCCTGCGCGCTCAACATTGCCCAATGGCTCATGCATCTATGCCACAAACGTGCCCAACAGTGCTCTGGCAATTAGTTACGATCCTTCTCAAGAGAGCATTAACCATTTCGCGCCGGAACCTCCGAATCCGGAGCTCCATTGGCTTGACTATGCGATGGGGCCCTCCGAAGCCGGGCTCTTTTCAGCTTAGAACAAAGCAATACGAAACAGTACAAAGACCCTTTTTGACGCAAGTTGCCACATGAATTGCAAGATTAGCAGCAGTAATTGTGCAATTGTGGGACTTTTACTGTGGAGGATCGAGGGATACCGCGCTGCAGCTGAAAGCACGCGGGGGACATTGTCTTTGCATGCCACACAGCCCAACGGTTGTCGGTCAGGCATTGGAATTCCCCCCACATTCTTCACCGTAATCTGTACGCTCAGTTGTGGCCAACCAACTCAAAGATTTGACTGCCTGGAATGGAGGCTGGAGTCTGCAGTCAGGGATTGTCAGCAGCGTACACGCACGCACACACACACGTCCGTTAAGGTCCATTGACGGCGCACAAAGGGCCCTTTTTCGAATGGATAATCTCTTGACAAAAGCCACAACGACGTCTGAATTGTGCCAGGTTTTACTC
Organism: Luidia sarsii; assembly: GCA_949987565.1. Lineage (NCBI taxonomy): Eukaryota > Metazoa > Echinodermata > Asteroidea > Paxillosida > Luidiidae > Luidia > Luidia sarsii. The sequence goes on along the minus strand of OX465101.1, from coordinate 2,711,814 downwards.
TCTTGTACCCATAGTATACCCTTATTGATTGATTTCACAGAAATATATTGTTCCGATTGTTTTAGCGAGAATTTAGAATGATGCATTGTTCATAAACCCCCGTATGGCGGTCATCGGCGCTGAAAAACCCCACAGCGCGAAGTGATTAAAACACAGGAGCTATGTTTGTCCTTTAATAATAGTGAAAGGCGACGGAGTCGGACGCTGTCTTCAGGGTCGCAGCCACCTCGTTCCCAGGAGAGAGGTCGACTGAGAACGAGGCCGTCTCCCTCTTACCCTGGTACGTGTGATGAAGACAGAGAGCAACCTTTTCCACCTGTAACACCGTGTCGTCGCATTTCACCACAGACCTCTTGCATTTTTGTCATTTCATCACACGATCCTTGTTACAGAATAATGATCTGCTTTATTTTCGTCTCTTTTTGATGTACATGTAGCTTGATAAAATGTCTATCATATTCAGAAGGTCTCTTATAAGGTCTTGCTATATCGCTATGTGCCTAGTGTAAATTGCCTTTATTACCAGAGGTGGATTTCACAAAGGGTCAGGACATATTGCAACTCAAATTGCTACGGCTAAGCCATTGTTAGTTTGGTATGGTTTTTGTGCATGGCTCACCATTCTTTCGATCAAACGTAAGTTACGATGATTTTGATAAAATGGACCAGTGGGGTTTATTTCGTAGAGCTGCTGAAGCACGCGACTCTGGTCAGCATGAACGGGATTCCCCCGATGAGAAGATGCTGCGTCGTTATAGCGCCCTCTTGGAGCCGTGGTGAATAAGGCTCCGCCATGTTGTTTGATTACAGTCTTGGAGTTTACACTTGCATGATTTGTGTCCATCCGTGCTCACTACATATTGATCCCATCCTCGTCGTACTCCCAAGACTTTCATCAAACAACACGGGGAGCCTTATCCACCACAGCCCCGAGAGGGCGCTACAACGCCACAACAGAAGGATTTAAGCAGTTCTACCTTTGTGTGGTGTGGATTGCTTTTGATTCGGCTTCCACAAAAGTTGGCTTTGGATGAAAGCGGATCCTCAGTTGGCAACCTTGTTTTATAAGATTTTCAACAAATTTGAAAAATCTTTAAATTTAAAATAGTGGGCCTGACGTTTCAATCCTAGCAGGACCTTTCTCAAAGGCAGAGTGACAAGGACAACACAGATATATGTACATGAAGGAAGGGGGAAGAGAGTGAATAGGACACGGATGAGAAACAAAGGACAAAGAGTAAAGCTGGTAGGGTGAGATCAAAGGGAAGGGCAAGGAGTAGGGTAGGGATTAGCGAGAAGAGAGGGAAAGATCAAAGCGAGAAGTGTGAAGAAGTGAACACAAAAGAAGGATTATCAGAAAGCTGCATGGTGTTAGTGTTCACTTCTTCACTCTTCTCTTATTGATCTTTCCCCCTCTTCTCACTAATCCCTACCCTACTCCATGCCCTTCCCTTTGATCTCTCCCTACCAGCTTTACTCTTTGTCCTCTGTTTCTCATCCGTGTCCTATTCACTCTCTTCCCCCTTCCTTTGTGTACATGTATCTGTGTTGTCCATGTCACTCTGCCTTTGAGAAAGGTCCTGCTAGGATTGAAACGTCAGGCCCACTCAATTTTAAGATTTGCATTTTGGTAATTTTAGTCAGTAAGCAGTTTGCAACATTTTTGTATATCACTTTAAATTTGAAAAATGATTTCTGGGGATGTCTGCACTAGAAGGCAGGTTCACTGCTTGTATTTTTGTTCAGCTTGCAATTTGGCAAAGCACTAACCATGCAGTGTTTAATTACACGCCGATTAGGGCAAGCCCATGTTGAGTTATGAATACTAGTTATTATTTTGAATTTCATGAATGCTTTCCCTCCACAGGTTACCAGCGGCCACGTTCCAGAAGTAATTCCTCCGTTGGGAGTCGAGGTAGTCGAGTCTCTACCAGCGGTCTGAGTGACGTCGATGCCTTCTCAGACAGTTCCCAGTCCAAACCCAGGTGCTGGCAGCATTTTCCTTCACCTGAATTTCACACCAATCAGCCGGACTGATTAAATGGACGTTGATCAGTGCTAAACTTCACCAGTGCACCCATCGGTCTACATCAGGGCTCGAATTTCAGAAAAAAATGTACTAGAAAACAGGTCTAGTAACTGAAGACTCTCACTGGACCTGAATTTTTTTTTACAAGACCTGTGCCATAAATAAGGGGGAAAAAACAACAATTTTTGCTTACAGTGAAAGGAATACTGTACAATGAGATAATGCTGTTTACTTGTACAGGTCAAAGTCAAAGTTATAATATTTGAGTGCCATTTCCAAGTCCCGGTCCAGTCAAAGTTTTCTTTGCCAATTGTTCAAGTTTTGAAATATTCGCATACTAGAAAAAAAACCCAGTGTGGCTGTGGGAAGCGGTTGAGAGTGTTGTGCTATATTATTAGCTTCCCAGCACAAGAGTCATCATCAAAATGTCCATTGCATTGAGTCCATACATTGCTGTTTGTTTTTTTATGTCTGCAGAGCGATAAACAACGTGAGAAATTCACGCAAATCTGCCTCAAAGTTAGCGTGGGAAAGCCCCCGTGAGGTAAGCCAGTTGAATTTTACTACTACTGCTACTACTACTGCTGCTGCTGCTGCTGCTGCTGCTGCTGCTGCTGCTGCTCATCCTGCTGCTGCTACTACTGCTACTGTTCCTGCTGCTGCTGCTGCTGCTCCTGCTGCTACTGCTGCTGCTGCTGCTGCTGCTGCTACTGCTAGTGCTGCTGTTACTGCTCTGCTACTACTGCTACTGTTCCTGCTGCTGCTGCTGCTGCTGCTCCTACTACTGATGCTGCTCCTGCTGCTGCTGCTGCTGCTGCTACTGCTGCTGCTGCTGCTGCTGCTGGTACTACTACTGCTACTGCTACTACTGCTGCTACTACTACTGCTACTGCTGCTACTGCTGCTGCTGCTTCTACTACTGCTGCTGCTGCTGCTACTACTGCTGCTGCTGCTGCTGCTGCTACTGCTGTTGCTGCTGCTGTTCCTGCTGCTGCTGTTCCTGCTGCTGCTGCTGCTACTGCTGCTGCTACTACTGCTGCTGCTGGTGCTGCTGCTACTACTGCTGCTGCTCCTGCTGCTGTCGGATCTTCTGTTTTCTTTGAACTGATCAATGAAAATTCATCAGACAATTTTCATTTCTCCAGTGATTTGATCAGAAGTAATGTGAACAAATGACTGGACCGGGACTTGAACCCGAGACCTCTGGATTAATGTACCAGTGCTCTTCCATCTGAGTTATCCAGCCCTTAGGTGGTGGCCTTCCCTAATAGTCAACTAGTCTTTGCCGGAATGGGGGCACCAGTCAGAAGCCATAGAACCATGAACTGCCGTATATCTTCAGGCATCACATCCACGCTATCATTCAGATGCAAACAACTAATTGTTGTAAACCTGGCTATGGCAGCTGGGGAATCACACCAAGTGGATGCAGCTTTTTTTCAATTTAAGTCAAACAACCCAAGAAAAATGTGTTGTTTGACTTGAATTGAGAAATAAATTGGAACTGTTTTTCATTGTGTTTTTCTTTTAGATGACTTTGGTTCAAATACTGGCCCAGCCAAATCTTCTGTACACTTTTTAACATATGAAAAGTTAGAGGGCCTGACGTTTCAATCCTTGCAGGACCTTTCTCAAAGGCAAAGGTGGTGCCTTGGGAGAAAGGTCCTGCTGGGATCAAAACGTCTGGCCCTCTACCTTTTAGATTTATGTATTGCAGGTCATTTTAGTCAGTGAGCAATTTGCAACAGTTTCTGTATTAATGAACTTTTTAAAATATCAATCCAAATTGATTTGTCAGTTTCCCATCTCCAATTTGTTTAGAATTACAACATGCAATTTCAAAGTGCTTTCAATTTATTTTTCACTTTCAATCAACAGCCTGTCAGAAGGAGTGGTGGAAGAGCCAAGAGATATCCTTTTTTTTTATAGTGGCAGCCAAAGTCCATGCACGTCTACCCATGCTAGTTTGATCTGCTGCCCGTATCACGGTGGTTAAGTGGACGGTTTGCAGTGACACCATGTTAATTATTGACACCTGACTGTCGACAGTCCCCTATACACACTGCCTGCTCTACCACACTGCACACTGTCCAGTACACACTGCCCAAAACGATGAATTACCTTTTTGTAGCCACGAAAGAGATGATTTACATGGTATCTCTTCTAACATTCCCCTTGGTACTGTGACCATGCAAACCTTCAAATCCCATCTAACTTCAAGGTGGTTATAGTTGTTTCTTCAGTGAAGGCCGTCCATCTCTGCTCCAATCCATTACCCGTGCCGTATGCTGACTTTGTTTCCTGTGTCTGCGTGTATAGGACAGTCACTTGTTAGCCAAGGTCACCGGAAACAATTTCAGGTGGCTGTGGTCACTATACGCTGCGCCTGGGATCGAGTTTACTCAGCATTTCCGATCCTTTGCAACTTGACTCACGGATGGATAACCCACGATTGGTCCCACAGTACCACGAGTGATGATGAGGTTTGTGAAATTGAACTCTGGCAACCCGATACTATGGATAAAGTGGCATGAATGACCATCCCAAACACACAGTGAAGGATATATTCAAAACCAAGGTTTTTTTGGCCACCAAATAATTTTTTTTTTTTTTTTTTTTTTTGGGGGGGGGGTCAACTTGCGCCACACGAAAAGCAAATGCTCAAAGATAGCCATGAGATGTGCTTTCTGAGAAGAGTGATGAGGATCTGATGGAAGGATGAAGATGCCAGCGAGAAGGTATCTAGGAGTGCCAGGGCTGAACAGGAAGCTGGTATTTGAGGTGCGGATCAGCCGCCGATTTCACGAAACTTCAAATGTTGCGTACACAACATTTTATTGCGTAACTTACGCACCGTGCATTTTGCTGCCTTCTCTAAGATATTGCTGAAAAGAGACGTTGCGCAGGACTTGCGCAACATTTGGACGTTACGCGACTTTTCTTGACATCGGCTGCTGTGCTGGCGAAGGAGTTTCATGGGTGACGTGATGAGGAAGGGAGAGCTGGGGAGTGTGCAGTGTGGCTCTGGTGTATGGAGTGTGTCGAATTTGAATGAATGACTATTGGCGCAAGGCATCAATGAACACGCGATAGACCTGGGGCCAATTTCATAGAGCTGCTTAAAGGCCCTATACCACATTGGTAACAGTCAAAAGATTGCCACAGTTTGTGTGTTAAACCATTAAACATTCCAAAAAAAGAAATCCTACAAAGGTTTTAGCTCAAATGGTAATCGGACAAAGTAGAAAAAGGCAAAAAACCGTCACGGTTTTTGCACCGTTCTGTAGTGTGAGAAATAGTTTATTACTCGCGAGTAATAAAATATTTGTCGATGTTGAGCGAAGATTTCTCGAGAAGCACAGCATCCCAGACCTTAAGATTTCAACATGAGGAGTCTATCATGACCATCTACAAACTGTGTAAATTAGAAGGAAATCTGTGAATATCGATGTTTTCCAATCTTCCCAATGTTGTATTGGGCCTTTAATCACAAGCACAAAAAGTCATGATTCACAAGATCACTTTGCCATCCCAATCTTCACTTTTGATTCTTTTGATTGAGTTTTGATCCTAGCAGGGCCGTTCTCGAAGGCAGTATGAACAGGCCAGCTAGGATCAAAACATCAATCCCTCTCATTTATTTTTTTTGAAGGCCTGGCATGTTGCTTGCCATAGAAGGGGAGTTCACACTCTATCCCTGCTCCTGTTCTGTACAAAGAAGGTCGTGTTTGGCACAGGGTTTGGCTCTGCTTTTTTCTCCCTTAACGCCGACCCCCTCACGATGATGAGCACGCCGGACCCCTATCTGGACCCCGCCAGGGCACACCGGGTCGCCAACCAGCCCAAGATCAGACAGAAGGAGCTGAAGGAGTACGGAGTCCAAGGTGAGAGCCTTGTAAACAAATTGATCAAACGCAGATGGAGGCGCTGAAAGACAGACGGAGGGAAGTGGGCACGATGATGTTCGTCCTTCGCTGGCGAAGATGACCGTGACTTCAGATGATTAGACGGGGCGGGGGGGGGGGGGGGTTGAGTGTGAAGATAGCTGATTAATTGCCGGGAAATTTGTTACACGGTAGGGACAGGGAATGTGGGCCACTGAACCAGACTGGGATGTGGAGCTGTCACGATCTTTTCTTTTTTTCTATGATGCGCATCTCAGAGGTATTGATATATAGTACATTGTACATGTACACCAGTATAGACCGATTGCGCGACCACTGTTTTACATGCCATCACGCGACTTGTAGTGGGTATTTTTGCATCTCATTTGGCAGAGAACAGCGATGGAAATGTACAAAGAAGAATCTGGACAATATGATAGCCTTCTTTGCTCTTTTCCACTCCTGTTCTGCACCGAATGCGATGCAAAAATACCCACTATAAGTCACCTGATGGCATGTAAACATTGGTCGCGTAATCAGTCTATTGCTGTCAAGAGATTGTCAAAGCTTAATTTAGCCTTGACCAAGGCGAGGGCGGCCAGCACAGCTGCGTACTGATGGCATGTAAACATTGGTCGCGTAATCACTCTATTGGGGACCAGTGCCATATTAATCTGACAGTATACTGCGGTATATAAAAGCAATACTGTCCCTCCCTACCCTGTTAGGTTGAGATTTCAGGATAATCTTGGTGAAGGTATACATGTACGGTATGTAGCAGGTTAAGATTAGTTTGTGACAACATGTATGATCATTGTCTCATTTGAGTTGCCGAGGCCCCGAGAAAAACTCGGACTGTGTTTCAGAAACATTATGCTGTCAAGAGATTGTCAAAGCTTAATTCAGCCTTGACCAAGGCGTTGGTCGCCGATTTAGAAATCAAAATCTGGCCTAGAACTAGTTGCCTAGTGGTATGGTGCTTTGCGCAACATCGTTGCAAAATGCAGCCCCATTGATCCGCTCAAAGCTCACGCACGCTCTGCACCATATCCCGCCCGTAACTGCCGTGCGTTATAATGTTGTGTGCGCGTCTTGTCTTGGTCCGTCTTGCTACTCGAGGGCGGCCAAGACAGCTGCGTACAGGCTCGTACACAATGTACGAACACAGGCTATTGTGTGTGGTATAAGGCAGCGGTGCGGTCTGCGAGCCGTGTACAGCTTGCACCCAGCATGGTATAGTGCCGTTATGCCGTGGTTTGCGTGCATTTGGCCCGGATCTCTGCCCGGAGCCGTACTGCACTGGAGAGACCGCCTTGGACAAGGCTAAGCTTAATTGTACTTGTCATGGAAGGTTGCTTCCCTTCACAACAGTTGATTTGAATCACATTCTCCTTGATGCAATCCGAAAAAATATAAGGAAGCAATTTATGTTTAGTGCGTCTTTGTTAGGACTTCTTCGAGGTTGATCTTTCTGTACTGCCATTGTCCAAATGTTTTGTTTATAGAATTTGTGGATTGTGGATATCATTGTTGTTAAATGACATCCAAGTATTGTGTGAGCAATACAGAAGGTGGTGCCCTGACCATATTCCTGGTTCTACCCCCATCCCTAACCCTGTCCCTGCCCAGTGCCCTTATACCTAACCCTATTCCTAACCCTTCCCCTTGCCCTACCTAAGCACTGTAACACATGCAGCTGTGCCCTGCCAAATGGCCCTAACCCTACCCCTCTTCCCAGTCGTAGCCCTAGGCACACTCCGATCCTTATCCCCCTTCCCGTACCTTTCCCCTATCGGTACTAAAAGCCGTGCTCCTACCCTTACTACATGTAGTAGCCTCAGCCCTACCTCAACAAATTCACGACCAACCCCTGGCCCCCTAGTCCAAACACCACATACCTTTTCAAACAGCAACACAAATGAAATTCTTTTATGAAAACTTGCAAGTGTCGACATTTCTCACAAATAGTGGACCGTTTGCCGCGTGTGTTTTTTTTTTTTTCTGTTTCTCATTTGTCGCCCATCGTTCCCACTTGGTCTCAGATCGGTCTGCGGATATGTACAGCCACCCCGACGAAATGTCTGAGATTGATGCCCGGCTCAGCGCTCTGCAGAAACTGATGAGTAACCTGCCACACTGAGTCTGATCATGCGGAGAGACTGCAGTGTCATAACATGTCTCTTTTGAGAGAAGGAATCAGGCCCTGAGAAGACGCTCCCATCCTTTGTAAGTCTTCTCTTCTGAGAATGGCTCCGAGTCTCTGAGAAGAGCACATTTTGTAAGTCATCTCATGAAGCCCCTCCACACCATTTGCACAAATCCAAATTTCGACCCGACAAATTTGGGTTAAAGTAACTTGAATACTCAAGTGAAATTCAATGCCAGTATCAGACATGCTGTGAACCTTTACCAATGGTGTGTAGGGGCTTTTAAGTCATCTCCTCCTTGAATGAGATACATGTATACCATACAGGGTGTCACCGCAAACCTTCCACATTCTGATTCCACCGTGCAAACCTCCAAGCCTTATCTGAATGTGATCATCAGCATTGCCATTGGGGTGGGTGTAAAAAGTCAGGTGAAGGGATCTGCATTGTACTGTTTTTAATGACTCTAGAAACTAATCGTTAGTTGTGGAGCTTCACTTGACTACTAGTAAAGAGTTGCAATGAATTTAGGGCTCAATTTCATGGAATCCTTGATACCACTAAAACATTGGGAGGACCTGTTCCGTAACTCTGTAATGGATAATTTACTGAAGTTTGAGGCACAAAGTTCTGTCCATTCTTCCACAGGAAAACTGAAATTTAAGAGTATCGGGCCTCCATATTGCAACTTTTAGTCTCAAAAATGTGTATTTTTATCCAAATAAAGTTGTATATATAAATGTACAGTGTATATTATGTAAATATGTGAAGACAAACATTTAGATTCCGATTTAGAAGAGTGGTGTATTATTTGAATTTGCTTTATTGCCCTTTTCACTTTTTTTTCCTATTTTGGGATTCATCTGTACATCAGTCCCATCTTATTGCTAACATACCGGTACATTCTCTGGGCTGAGCAGATCTCATCAATTGTCCAGACCAAAGTGTACGTCGATTATCAAGCTGTGATCAAATGCTCACGAAAATTGATTGCACTGGGACATAATTTCAAACTTTCCAACCTACCCCTTCCAACGTGTCTCCTCACCAGAGACTATCCACATAATTATGTACAAGGTTATGCAAGCCAATCTTGTCAGATTTTACAGTCCCCGCCACAAAAGAAACCAAAAAGTTACAGGGTCTGAAATTTGCCAGCCACAGCATGCCTGATGTTTTGATCTCTGCAGAATGAGATCAGTGGCAGGCCACAAACAAATTTGGATTGGGTTATTTCAGGTTACCATGGTTACCCAGGAGCCAATTTCATAGAGCCACTTCATAGTGCCAACATTTTGCTTAAGCACAAAAAATCTTGATTCATAGGATCAGCTTGCCAACTCAAAGGTCACCATTGTTTCATGTTGAGTAAAATACTTAAAGGCCCTACACAACATTAGTTAAGGTCAAAAGAGTGCCACAGTTGGTATGTTAAACATGTTCAACCACATTCCAACAAAGCAATACTGCAAAGGTTTTAGCATAAATGGTAATTTGAGAAAGTAGAAAAATGGAAACACCGTTCTGTAGTGTAAGAAATAGTTTATTACTCGCAAGTAATAAACTATTTGTCGATGTTTGAGTGAAGATTTCTCGAAAAGTACAGCATCCCAGACCATAAGATTTTAACATTCTATCATGACCACCTACAAACTGTAAATTAGAAGGAAATATGTGGGCATTGATGTTTTCCAATCTTCCCAATGTTGTATTGGGCCTTTAAAATATGAGTGGAATACAAGTCAAAATCAATTGACGTCACATGACAGTGCAGTTTATAATCCTGTTAAACAAGGAAGACTTTTCCTGCTTAGCAGATTTTCACGCTTAATCGGCTCTATGAAATTGGGCTCAGGTCAGTTCCAACATTTCTTAATTACTTTAAAATAACAATTTCATGAGTCTGAAGTAATTCACCTGAAACCCCCCAAAATTGTATTTCAATATAACAGACAATTTTCTGTACATGGTATATTTTATTTTATTTCTTAAAATATTACATGATATAATAAATATTAAGTAAAATGAAATTGTTGGAGTTTGCTAATTTCCTGCAGCTATTGTTTAAAACCGTAAACCCTCAACATCCATTTTGCTCGGTGCTTTAGTCAATCTTTTCCAATCCTTTGATTTGAGTTTGTTCTTTTTAAGTCCTTTTTTTTCACAACACTTTTCCCAATGTCTCAGATTTCAACAGACCAGAGCATAAATATACTGAGAAGATCAAAAATGAGGAGGGCCTGACATTTTCATCCCAGCAGGACTTTCCTGAAAGGCGGAAAGACTTTGAGAAAGGTCCTGCTAGGATCCAAACGTTGGGCCCTTCACATTTTTGTCATTTCAGTCAGTAAGCAGTGTGCAACATTTTTGTATATTGATCTTCAGAAAATGGTGAAGAGATACTTTTGAGGGTTTTTTTTCCCCTTCTGATATTACACTGGTAGAGCAACTGAAAATGCAACCATCACTCGTGAGATGAATAAATCGGATGGGATTTGAAGTTGAACACAGGCCAGGTATGGAAAGCAGAGGAAAAAAAACACCAAGCTAACATGACTGCCCAACATAATGCAGCCACTTTGTATTAAGGCATACATAGTATGCACAAGTGGGACCAACTCTAGATCAGACAAACAAACATCACCTTGTGACCTTGAATCTTATTTCTGTTGATAAAATTTGAAAAGTTAGAGGGACTGACGTTTCGATCAAAACGTGTTGCAGGTCATTTTAGTCAGTGAGCCGTTTGCAATAGTTTTTGTATTAACTTCATAATTATATATAAAATTTGGTGATAGTCTGTGTTTGGTTGAAGGTAAAGTTGAGAAAACTAGCATCCATTCTGTGTGATCCCTTAACTGCTGTAGCTGGGTTTACATTTATTTTTTTTGCAACTGAATAGAAATGGTGTTATGATCCATAGAGGTATTGGACAATTAATAATTTGATGCACTTGATTGGCGCCCCCATCCCAGCAACAGATACATACATCATGTAGTTGCCTACTTAAAATGAACTTAAAATGAACTTGGTATTTCCAACATGCAAACCTTAAATTTGTATTTTCACAGATTGTTAAAAATCAGTGATGTCGCCTTTTGCAATTTTATTTCCCCCCTGTACATATCCCCTTTTGGATGCTACATGTATCTACCCTCTCACAAGCTAAATGATTTTAACATTGGTTTATCATTTCATACAGACTATTTCATAGTTCCATCCACTCCCTCCTAATCTGAGTTTTTCCCGAAGGAGATTCAGCGGTCCAGTGTCAGATTTGTTGAGTAAGGAGTCTACCGGCAAATGGAGGGAATTATCTGGAGGGATCCGCCAAACAGGACTCGGGGTACTTAAGTTCCAAGTGTCCCTGAATCTTTTTCTGACTTGAACTGCTCCGAGAAGTACAGGAGACCAAGTTACCCACTGACTGCAGCACTGAAGAATCATAGCTTTTTTTTATAGCTTTAGCATTTTTTTATAACTAGGATTTGAGGTCCCGGCTGCGTGAAAAAGTGGGAAAGTTGCTTCAGAGTTCATTTTGACAGGGGCTACGATTATACGAACCAGGGGCCTCGATCCTGACAGGACCTTTCTCACATTCTCCACATCTCTAGAACCCAGACTTATAAGTAACTCGGGACACAAACAATATCCAGTCCGAGTAACATATCTCACGAGTCCGAGTCCGAGTCTCGAGTCGTCAATCCAGGTGGAGTTCCTATCCCTTTCTGCACTTCCCTCTGTCTTAAAAAGGACGCCCATGCCTGTGCAAGAAACCCCCTCCAGTGGCCTGCACTGTCCACCTGCCACAACCCTGAAGGACCTTTTTCCCCTTTTCCTTCCTAAACTCCTGTCCCAAGGACCCATTCCTCTCCCCCAAACTGGGACAGACCTCATTAAAGTTCATGCAGTGGCGGGGAACCAGGCGTCCGGGCCTGGGGCCCTTAAACTCCACGGTACATGGCCTCGACCCCCAGGACACCAGCGTGACACATTGTGGTCCGCAGATCATTCTGGGCTCCTCCCCCAACTAAACCCCTGGTGAGAATACAGTTCTGTAAAATGGCGAGACCAAAAACACCCTCAAAAAACAGATCTATGGCCATAGGTCTACTATCAAAACCGGTAAAATGGACACCCCTGTTGGGTATCACTTCAATCTCCCTGATCATTCGATATCAGATATGAGGGTACTGGGCATAGAATCACTTGGTCACCGTAGTAATGCTGTCCGTCTTAGCCGTGAGAAAATGTGGATGAAGCGTCTTCGGACTATTCAACCACATGGTTTCAACATCCAGGAGGGTAATGACTAACACCATGCAGCTTTCTGATAATCCTTCTTTTGTGTTCAGTCCTTCTTTTGTGTTCAGTCCTTCACACTTCTCTCTTTGATCTTTCCCCCTCTTCTCACTAATCCCTACCCCACTCCTTGCCCTTCTCTTTGATCTTTCCCCCTCCTCTTACTAATACCTACCCTACCCCTTGCCCTTCCCTTTGATCTCTCCCTACCAGCTTCACTCTTTGTCCTTTGTTTCTCATCCGTGTCCTATTTACTCTCTCCCCCTTCCTTTGTGTGCATGTATCTGTTTTGTCCTTGTCACTCTGCCTTTGAGAAAGGTCCTGCTAGGATCGGAACGTCAGGCCCACTAAATTTTAGTTCTGCAAATGGCACAAAAGGCACACCATACATGCCCAAACATCCCATTAAACACACACACACACGGGTCACTTTGTATCATGACACGAGTGCGAGGCAGAGTCATGGACTGGAGTCCCGTGTCACACAAGTCTGGTCACTTTTTGGCTGGCGGGTACATCAGGGCTACGACTTGTCATCGAGTCATCAAGGTCTGCGGTCCATTTCACACAAAACCCGTCGTCACTTACGCTTAATCGCAAGACGATGCACACAAACCACACGGTGTATCACAGCTAAGGTTGGGCTTAGCCTATCCATCGTAAGTTGAGTCATGGTGGACCGTAAGAGACTTTCCCGAATCCACCCCAGGCCGACGTCCCGAGTCATTTGATTTGGCACCATGAGTCCCCGAGTCGCAAGTCCGCAGGGGGACCTCCGCTCACTTTTTGGCCGGCGGGCTCAGGGCGACCACCCGCCGGTGGAGCTCCCGCAGCCGGGCGTCCTGCTCCTCCAGCGCAAGGCCCATCTCCTCCACCCGCTGCTGCAGCTGGTCGATGGCGCTGCTCTGCTCGCCCTCGTGCCGCTGGTCCTTGCGCTGCTGGCGGAAGTACTCAAAGGCGATGGTGCCCACGGCCACCGTAAACAGGAAGCTCTCGCCGATGATCTCGGCCCCCAGCTCCACGGCCGCCTCCTCGCTCAGCGGCTGGACGGAGGAGGCCTTGCCCAGGCCCAGGATGCGCATCTTCAGGTTCACCTCCAGCCAGTGATGCACTGTGGACGGGAATGGGAGAACATGAAACGCTATAGATGCAAATTGTAAGCTCTTGCCTTTGATCCTTTTGCGCCGGGACCTCCGAATAAAGCATCATGGGTATAGATGAAAAACTGGCCATATTTTAATCACACATTAATAACAGGACAGACATATGAAGCTTAACCACCGTCGTTGAGCCATGCACTGGTACCCCGTAAATTGTGTGGGGACTATACAAGGACGTGTTTTGTAAACCAGCGTAGGTTAGGCTTAGGGCGCTACGGTTAGGGTTATGGTTACAGTTAGAGTTACATTTCAGGTTGGGTTAGTGTTACTGATAGAGTAAGGATTAGGATTAGGGTTAGGTTCAGGATTAGGGTTGTTAGGGTTAGGATTAGGATAAGGGTTAGGGTTGTTTCGTGCTTGTGCCTGTAACTACCCGAGAAATGAATGAATGAATGAATGAGTGAATGAGTGAATGAATGGGGGAGGCCTCAGCAAAACCTGGCTTCGCGCATGCGCACTTATGGCTTAGCCACGGTGGTTAAGGGTCATACGTCGTGACGCTTATATGCCTCCATTAATGGCGAAGCACGTAAGTTCGTGAATTGTTAAACAAATTTTCTCAAAAAAGTAGAAATGAAACTCACTGAAATTTTGTCTAGGTATCTGTGCCAGGGAAAAAAAAAATTTGTCGAAACATTGAGTGGGTAGTTTCGGAGAAATCGGTGGTGACAGGATGGCAAACTCGGCGCGTGCATGCAGCTAGCGGCAAACGATGCACGCATTGTGATTGTCCCTTACTTCCCGCGCGCCGAGTTTGCCATCCTGTCACTGATTTCTCCAAAACTACCCACTCAACATTCGTTCCGACAACAAATACATTTTGTTGCTGATATCTACACAAAATTCTGTGCGAGTTTCATTTCTGAACTCCATCTGGTTTTTGAGAGAAAAAAATAAACAATTCACAAACTCACAACAAGTTACGTGCTTTGCCATACAGTTATGTGATAGCGATAGCAATACGGCCAGTTTGTCATCTATACCCATGATGCTTTGGAACGTCGAAAAGGTTTATTCGGAGTGCCGCTGGTGTTGCTATGACTATGAGCCGGGCACTCCGAATACGGACAACTTTAAAAAAAACTTTCGCAGTGGTTGTTGTTAAGGCAGTCGTTCGTGTGGTTCCCTGACTTCACAATATTTGTCAGGATGTTTAGCTCTTGGAACCAGACTATCAGCTAATAGACTGGTTCAACCAGCCTGCAATGCTGACGAAATACAATCAAGTCAGGGAACCACACGGACGACTGCCATAACAACAGCCACTGCGAAAAACTTTTCAGCTTACCGCAAAACAATGCGATATTTGGTGTGGGTTTTTTTTCAATTGGAGGACTGTCAATAGTCAGAACAATGGAACTGGAAGCTAATTGCAAACTAGTCCGAGTAACTTGGACCCTTAAAATCGCCCTTTAAAAAAAAAATAATTAAAAGGGCGATTGTATTTGTAAGGATCCAAGTTACACAGACTAAGCATGGAGGAAGGAAAATAATTGCAAACAATGTTCAAGAATAATTCCCACTGGACACAGCTAAACTGTTTCCCCTCTTTCTGAGTGCCTCAGCCTTGACTGAAAACAATCCCCTCCTTTGATGACTGATTGCCATGAAAACTGAAACAAAAAACCCCGACCACGATTTGCCCCGTTGCTCTGTGACTGTGTTACTTACACTGTGCCGGCGGTATACAGATGTATCTGCGCATGAAAGGTCGTGTTTTGGCCATGATTTGGATTCTCTTGGCCAGCGGTTTGCTGACCTGCTTGATCGCCAGCGAGGCCAGCTTGATGACCGGGAAAGCCGCCTGCCTGAACCCCAGTGTCCCCGCCATATCGGCAGCAGGAGTTGGGTTTTTTTCACTACTGCTAGTGCTAGACAGTACTCAGTAGATGCTGATGCAATTGTACAACTTAAAACAATCCAACTCGTAAAACGACAAACTTTTACTATAAAGTGGGAGGTGTTGTAATTCGAAGTGACCTTTTCTTACTGTTGCAGTTAAAACCACCCGTGCACGATTTCTAATTGGCCGGGAGAGCTAAGGCTGCTCGTAACCTGATAATCTGATAAGAATCGTCAAGAGGATCATTGATAAATATCGAATCGAATGAACTCATGAAGTTTCAACTCTTGACTGGGCACATGCATGCGTCCATATCATGGAAGCCCTGTACTGGTCTGAACGATGTGTACATGTACATTGTACATGTTTGCATCTAGAGGTATTCGGTGTGAGGCGGGTGCAGCTGTAAAGGGGAGGGTCCCGACTATTTTTTCGATGGGAATCGTATGGTGTGCCAAGTGTCGCAATAAATACCTCCAGGAGATAACTTGTTAATAACGCTGCTTGTGTTATCATGTCGGTGAAACGAAATTAATTTCCAAATGTTACTGGGATATCATTTTACTTAGCGTCGTATAATTTGATCGAGTCACATTATCAAATGTAACTCTATGGTTGTACCAGCGGTCCAGAATAATGTCGTTGCTGTTTTGGCCCGCCGTACAAGTGGGTAGGCGGCGCCATACATAATTGATGGTGGCACTGTTGTTATGCAGCTAGTTTAGTGTGTGCCTGTGAGTTACTGTATGAAACCAGTCGGCTGTGCAGGGCGAGTAAGAGCTAGAAGCCTAGAGTCACCCTTTCTGCCATTTGTCCAAAATCCAGGCCGCTTTTGCACGCTGTAATGGCCGAACCCGGACGCCACGGTAAGCGCCCTATTTTTAATGTTGGCACCTTCTCCTGAAAGTTGCAAGTGAAACTAGGAACTGTTGTTAGTCTAGACTGTGTTTGCTTTTCAACGAATCTTTATCTCAAAGTCTGCAAAGCGCTGCCGCCAATTGCATTTCTCAGCAAGTGGTCGAGTAGCTTGAAATCAAACGGACGCTTTTTTAATATCTGGGTTGTTTTCTTCGATCAGACCATGGAGGAATAACACATTTTGTACTTTGAGTGGAAAAACGTGTCATATATTGAGAACAAGTTACACGGACTAGTTGGTTTTAATTAAGATTCCTGGTAACAACATTTCAACTGCAGTGCATTCATTCATCATTGTGATAGTTATTGATTAAAACAGTTTTTCAATCGATTTGTCCCAGAGACACATACTGTAGGCCTACGGTGCTGTAACAAAGATGAACATGATCTGAAAAATGTTCAGAAAGAATAATTTTGTTTGTTTGGAATAGCCCTTTTTAAATGTTATCAATATGAATACAGAATTTAGTTTATTTGGTGTTTTTTTTTATCATGCAAAACTGTAGTCCAAGCAATTAGCAAGGGGGTACTATATTAATTCGCAGTGGCTGTTGTTACGGCAGTCGTCCGTGTGGTTCCCTGACTTGATTGTATTTCGTCAGCATTGCAGGCTGGTTGAACCAGTCTATTAGCTGATAGTCTGGTTCCAAGAGCAAACATCCTGACAAATACTGTGAAGTCAGGGAACCACACGGACGACTGCCGTAACAACAGCCACTGCGATATTAATTATTACCTCCTTGGTCCGAGTAACTTGGACCCTTACAATCGCTTTTATTTCAAAAAATCAAAATGAAAGTACATGTACGTGTACATGTACTCGAACTAGCAATTAACTTAATATTTCATAATCATACCTGTAGTGTAGTACTGTATGTATCATAGTAGCAAGGCTGCCATTGCCAAAAATGTTTTGCAAACTGACACTAAAAAGTGAAAGTGTCTTATTTGTACCATGCTTGTACTGAGTGTACTAAATTAAATGTAGATGAGTTTAGAAAATGTACAGGGGACAGGGGACTACCATGCATAGAGCAAGGGTACAGTACTACTCAACTGTCAGTAGTCAGTACTCTTTCTTCTGTGTGTTGTGTGTACATGACATTGTCAGTTAATATTGCCCATTGTACTACACTGTCATTTGCAATGCAGGTTGTAATGCTATGCAGTAATGAGCTCCAAATAGTCCAAATACATACATGTACATACACACACCTATACATGTACATGGATGCAAACATCTAGTGATCTTCCACTACCAGACTGCCAATTGTGCAACTTAGTCTTTCCATGGTCTTTCTATCCATCCAAATGCAAATGCGCGCAAGGTCCAGCACTATATAATAACTCATTTCAGCATCTCCTTGAGCATACACTGTACATGTTTGGTGCCGGTACAATGTATACACAATACACATACGTGTACATTGTACATGTTTATAATTGAGATTATAGGATGGAGAAATAATCACTGGTACGGTACATGTGTATCGTGGGAACCCCTGTTTTGTACACGTTTTTGACGCTTAGCCTTCTAACTCACATCGCAACAATGAAAACAACTCCGTATAACGATCTCAGACTTCGTATCTTCCAGTTAGTTTCCTGCTCTTGTCACTGAAAATGTGGAAAGTTAAGGCTTTTCCAGTAGGCCAAACTCGTCTGATTCAAAAAGTTGCTATTTTGGGGTCTATTTTCCTAGGTACAAAATTGGCAGTTGCTTCGAAGCTCCAGTTTTCTTTATTGTTGGTCCTAAAAAAATCTGAGTGTACCATGATAAACCCTAACATCCGTAGAATAAAATACATCACGCAACTTGAGGCAGTCCGTTCTGGCTAAAATTTAACTATGGAGGCTCCTAAAGGGCGTCTCGCTTATATAATTTAATTTTTTTTTTTTTTTTTTTTTTTTTAAAGACATAATTTATGTAACATAGCCTAATAGGCTTTTATAAAAAAAATGAAACAAATAAAAGGGCAGCTAGAGAAAGTACCAAGAAGGAGGAAATGTGTCTCTGGAGTGACATTGGGAAAGGTCATTAAGTTCATAACTGAAGAAGCAGTGAGAAAGAGGATTGTGGAGTTTTTTTTAAACGTCAGAAGAAGACATCAACCAGACCAATAAGTTTTAAGCATAAATTATGAATGATTTGAGGAAAGTGTTAGAAGCAGTGTCGAAAAAAAACCCAAAGATGAACCCAAAAAAACATACAGAGAAGAATTTTACAGTGCCACACAGCATTTTGAGTTACATGTATTTTAAGAATTTATTTTGCATTTGGCTGCACTGGGACATCTTACTAAACACCACCATCGAAAATAGGTGATGATGCTTACTGCGCTGTGCGCCGTGGACATCAACAAAACCGGGTAATCTTACGTAAGTGACAGGCTTGATCAACATTCTACATGATTATTCTAATAGGCTGTGGTGTGGAGAAAGTGACTGAGACCTCTTTTAGTGTGATTCTTTCGTCCACATTGGTCAGCTTGAAGAAAAGTCCTTATATCGTCGAAAACCGGTAACAGGAGGATACATATATGTACATGTAAATACCAAATTAAGGACCACAGTAGCAATAATATATCTTGTACTGTTGTAGTTACGAGTACATTAGTAGCAGAGGTGCATACAGCTACATGTACTGGCTCACTACACTGTACGGGGTGTGTACAATGTACATGCCCCGATAGTCGATACATGTACATTTACATGTACAGTTTACACATCATGTACTGTGCATGTACACTGTACATGCACATGTACATGTACCTTTATCTATTGATTATTTCTGAACAATAGAATCCCCAATCCAGCTGAACTACATTGTACATGTACTAAGGTGTGTCCTAACCCATTTAGCCCATCAAAGAACTTCTAAGCTCACAATGGTGGCAATTGATTGTGCATTTGCTTGCTTTCTGGTTACTGACAACTGTGACTACATGTACATGTACTGTACTGTATACACGTACATACCGGGTACACATACATGTACATGTACATGTATTGTACATGTACATTTTGTACCTTCTCACTTCAATTTTATGCAATACTGCACAATTATTATCATCACTTTCAATTTATGCTGGTAGTGGTACAGTGTACATGTATGAGTGGTCATTACTGTACTTATTTATATAGGCCTGCAGTACATTGTACATGTACCGGCGTTAGACAATCGACACCACTGAATATCACTCAAAACGTGTACGGTACAGTACCTGTATATACATTATGTACATTTACAAGTAGTCATGTACTCACTGTACAGTATTAATACACTTATGTTGCATCCATTACATGCAGTACATGACATGCACATGTACATGTACATTTACATTATACAATGTACACAATGTATGTGTACACATGTACTACACGTGTACATGTACATGTACACTGTAGACGTTTCAATTGGTCAGAGACTACATGTAGCCCTACTTTGTGTACGTGTACATGCTCAATTAGTTTACAATGTGTACATGTACATGTACATGTACATATACCCCCGGTATTTGTAAATTGTACAGTGTACATGTGTACATGTACACTGTACATGTTGTAGGCCCATGTGCATGTACATGTACAGTACAGTGAATGCAACATGCACACATACGTATGTGTTTATACTGTACTTTATACTGTATACCGGTACATAATTAATGTATGTTTGTGTACAACACAATGTACCCGGAACACTGCATGGTACTTACTGTATGTTTACACTTTGTGTAAATTCCATATGTTCATTGCTCATGTACACAGCCTGTACACAGACTACTGTATACTTGTACACAGGGCTGGAACTACCGGCACATTGTACATGCATGTATGTACATGTACATGTACATGTACATGTACATATATACATGCATGTACATGTACATGTACATGTACATGTACATGTACATGTACATGTACAGTACATGTGTTCAATTGTACATGTTTAGTACAGTCTGCATGTTGTCACAGTCTTGTGACAGATTGCTCTCTGTATTTTAGGATGGGGATGAATATTTAAGCAGATATCAACAGGTTGGTCTTCGTACTAGTCATAATCATGTAATTCATAAATGATGAAAGAAATATTGATTGAGTACACCTCCACACAAGACTAGATGTTTACATACAGTGTGTAACTTCAGTAATGTCAACATGCATACACACATGTGCAAGAAATACATTCAGTGCATGTGTGCTGTACATGTACATGTATGTGTACAATGTACTGTACACTGTATATTGTACAACCCATTTCATAAAGACCAATGTGACTTCCTACTGACCAGCATAATTATAACAGTTTTGTATTTCATACATGTACATTGTATGTGTATACATGTTGGTTTGTGTACATGTATGATGTATGTACAATGTACATGTACATGTACAATGTACATGTACAATGTACATGTACATGTACAATGTACATGTACACGTACATGTACATACGTACAATATGTGTATACATACACATGTACATGTACATGTACATTTTGTACATGACCTACGCACTTTATGTACTGTACCGGTACATGTACTGTAGACTGTACAACATGTACCCGGTACCGGTACATGTACCGGTACTGTACATACCGGTACATGTAAGAATGTAAAGTAAGAGGAATTGTCAATTCATACAAAACCTTGAGTGGCTTTATAGCCTTGTTTTGGGCAAATACATACATGTACATGTACTTTACCAAGCCTCACGCTTAAGGTTTTTGTTTACTAGCCTACCGGGCTAGTAAATTGAGTTTTTTACCAGCCCGTAGCAAGTTTTACTAGCCCTGTAAAATTAGTATTGAATTTAAAACAAGATTATCAGGTCAAGTCAAACAGATTATTAGTTTCTTCTTCTTCATCCCCGCCTGCATCATTTTTTGCCACCACACCGCTGTCTACTTTTTACTAGTCCGCCGGGCTAGCAAAGTGGGCCATTTTACTAGCCCGCGGCTGTTTTACTAGAAAATGACCGCCGGGCTAGTGCTAAGGTCGAGCCCTGTGTACACTGTAGATCTGCATAATAAAAACAGAAAAATGTACTGGTACCTATTCATGTACAGTACATGTACTGTACACATGTACACAACTGCACATGTACATGTATGTGTTTCTGTAATTCTACATTCATGTTCCGTATACATACGGTTACATGTACATGTACCGGTATGTACATGTACCCTCCATGCATGTACAGGAACTGTACATGTACAATTGTACATGTTCATATTATAATGTATGTACATGTACATGTACATGTACATGTACTGTACATAATTTACTAGCCAATAGTACAGTACTTAGTGAGTACATGTACATGTACTGTACATACGGTACATGTACATTACAGTGTACATGTACCGGTACTGTATGTTTACATGTAACTTACATGGTACATTACATGTACATGTAAACTTATTAGGTATTACTAGCCAGGCTTTGCAGTAGGCCTATGTGTAGGCAGTGTTGTAAAAAAGAAATTCCTTCTTTAGTGCTTACTGGGTTCATCATTCATCATGTCAGCGAAGTTACACTGTACATGTATGTATCCACGATCAAGAATAACTTTGACAGTGTTGTCAATGAACTACATTGTACACAGACATATCCCCCCCCCCACCATGCTGACTGCAATGGGGACTATACTGTACACAGATTGACCATGTTGACCCTGTGTGGTTGAGGTGGTATAACCCTCCATGGTATAACCGTACATGTATACAGGTGTACATACATGTTCATGTACGTACAGTCTACCATTTATTTGTGCCTAATAAATTTGAAATGAGTAATGTGTGGAATGCTGATTCATCTAACCCGGTGTATAGCATTCTACATGTACATGTACCCCTGTACACAGGTCTGTTTATGAAACCACTAGCAAGATGTAATGTACCGGGTAGGCCTAAACATACAGTGTAACTACATGTATATTATTGTTTTAGCCACTTCTGCCATGGCATATCTATCTTGCCCTGGCTATCGTTGTCTGCCAACATTCCACTGCACTGAAGTCAATGCAATGCATTGCTTGTTTGCGTAGGTTGTTCCTTTGACATTGAAATAGCCTGTTATTGTTAAAACCAGCAGGGATCATATCCTGACACCAGCGATGGATCCGACAAGATTACCCGAGTACTTGCAATGACCAACTGCAATACAGGAACAGATTTGCTCGAGTATCTCTGGAATATTGACCATTTTTTCAGTCATTGTATACTTACGCATCTTTCTTCTTCTTCTCTTGCAGAAATTTACAATTAAGTGCAAGGGACGCTCCATCATCAGGGACTTGAAATTGTTTTTTTTAATATCTCAGAATGGATGCCCAGGCAGCAATTGGCGGAAGTAAGATTATCTTGTCTGTTGGTTGCTCACACTTGCCCCTAATTCTTTGGGCTGTTGGTGGTGGGTTTCCTCTCTCAGTTCTTCTTCTTTTTCCAGTGGCATTTTCATCTTGACTTTTCACATTTTAACTAAATCTATATTCACAAATCCCCTATTCACAATTATGTCAAGATATGTTTTTTTACTTGTTTAATGAATGCTTACTGCTTACTGTTTTCTATACTGCATTCAGCAAGCTGCAACTAGAGCTCCCTTATTTTACACCAGGATGATCTGCTTCTCTGAGCAGAGAACCCAAGATCTGAAGATAAAGTAGTTTGCCTTAGAAGTCTTCAGATCTTCTATGTACATGAACAATGTACATGAGTTTTTTGTACTGTACAGTACCTATTTACAGTGTACTGTTGTACATGTACATTGTACAATGTACTGTAGTACATGTACACGGATATGCATAATTGTACATAATATACAGTAGTTACCAGTACACTGTACATGCAAATGTTATTGTAAGGTACATGTATATAAAAGGATATGTACATGTCCATGTTTAGCAACTGTAGGGATCTATTATGTATGCATGTCCATTAATGCACCCAATCCACTAATGCATGGACACCACTCGCTGCACAATGCACACTCACAAACCTTTGGTACTGGTATCACAGGCAGTAAGATGACTGACACAGACGCTTGCTGAGGCATTTAGCAGGGCACATCTTTTTCTCACTACATGTACATACATGTACCGTGGTACTGTACTGCATTTAAAGTGCATATATGTACATGTACATGTGTGTGTAAATGTCAAAGTTTTCTTTGCCAATTTTTCAAATTATTCAAAAAGTTCCCAGTCAGTTTTTCCTTGGTTTGTTTGAAATGTTTTCACCATTACAAGCAGTGCAAAGTACCGTATTTTTCGCCAGGGATGCAGTTTGGGCAATACCCAAGAATTGGTGGGATTATGGTTCCATCAAGATTTCTTTTGATACATGTACCGGTACCTTGAGCGATATTAGAGTTGCGTAGGGTGATGCAGTGTAAAGTTTCTCATACACTGTCTTACATGTGATACAGTTATTAAACAAAAAACCTTCTTGGCGATGACAGCCAAAATGCCCCCAGACTTTTGTAGGGTAATGTAGGGTACAGCATGCAAGGTATCTACACGTACATGTACTGTACCGGTACATGTACATCTACTTGTACACGTACATGTACATGTACATGTACATACATGTACATGTACATGGACATGTACATACATGTACATGTACATGGCAAGGCGTACATGTACACTGTACATGTACATGTACATGTACTGTACATGTACATGAACCGTAGTACTGTACATGAATCTTATCGTGAAATTTGTGGAGTACTGTGGCTTATACTACAGGGGGCTTATATTCTGAAATGTTATGGTACATGTACATGTACATGTAGGCCCTACTGTACATGAGCTGGTGTACCGGTACATGTATACCTTTACATACTATACATGTACATACAATGTACATGTATGCATTGCTTAAAACCAGAATGATATGTGCATGATTGTTCATGTAGATATTGTGGTCACCACGATCGCACACATCTTGCTGGGTCAAATATATTTAAATAAATATATTAACATTCCACGGATTGAGGTCAAGTGTCATGTCTGACAAATTGACACTAGCTGGTGAAACTGCTCTAGTTTCAAGGATATGTTGATTATTATTGATCAATAATGATAAAAAGGTCTAAACTCTGTGCCTTTGCTTTTCGATTCAGCCATTTTATTCCTACAACATTCTTTTTTTTATGAACCAGAATTTTGATAAATTGATGACTTTCTCCCACATCAGATTTCTAAAAACACAAAACCTCTTCCGCGGATATTGGACGCCTCCTCGTCTTTGCTGTGAACGCCAATCTTCGGCTTCAGCTAGCACCAACTTGCTCTGCCCATTTTCCCGGTCCACATCTCAAATTTCTCCGATTTGCCCGGAACAATTGGCACGCCCAATCTCTGAACTGCCAAAATGTTGCGTGAGTTTCAGACGGCCTCCTTTCGTCCAAATTGTCAAAGCTAACAAGCAAACCTGCATCAGACGTCTGTGTATTGTCTTCTGACTGGGCATAAAGCATGATGAATTACATTTCTTCCAGTTTCTCGGTTTTAAGCAACTTTCTATTCCTTGCTCAAGAAACGTCATGTAATGTATTGGGCTTCCAGTAATGTCCGAAAAAAAGGTACATAATGTATCTAGACTAAATATATTTTCTCCTGCCGAAGAGCAGAAGAGGAACATGAGGTTCAACAACAATTGAAATTCGAAGAAAGAATGTGATAATGATACTTTAGCCTAAAGGAGAATATCCGGGAAAGTGCTCCCGAAATCATGTTTTTCTGTGGCAGAGCATTAGAAATGCAGAAGATCTTGCCGTCTTTCGAGCAAAAAGAGCTGCCTTGTCCGTCAAGTTGACATTGTGCTTTGCTTTAATGCTGGAACTGGCCGCATAGCAGCACCTTTCTTGAAATGTGAACTCTTCCATTTTGTATGCTTTGTATTTCTTCTTGCAACATCTTCCGAGTCCGACGCTTCAAATCCTCACTATTCTTTCCTAAATATCTGTGGTTACTTTCTCTTTGTCTTCAAGATCTACATGTATCTGTAACGGGTCTGCCGCCTTTTTCATGGGACCTCGTATGGTGAATAAGAAATCTGATTTTCTAATCAATGTCTGCCTCTTTGGTGTATCATGACCAGCATCAATGTTTTCTTTTTTTGTAAATGTGATGTTGCCAACTTGTGAGTTGTATATACATGTAGTCAGTTTTTTTGTTTGGTATTTGTTTATAAAATGTGTATTGATTACATGTGCACTTATTGGAGTACAGTAGTACAGTAGTTCAGTGTAGTAAGTCTAATGGATAGATGATGGCATTTTCATTCTTAAACAAAAATGAGCTAACACCAAGTACAGTTGGTAGTTTTGGTACATGTACGTCCATTTTGTTGAATATTAGAACATGTACTGGTAGAATGCAATAATGCATGCACTGCAGGCAGAATGCTGATTAGATTGGTTAGGAATAATGTACGTACAGTGCATGTGTATTGTTGAGATTTCACGCAGCTCAGGATCATCAGCCACTCATTTTTGATGATTTCAGGAAATGGCGGTTGCTGGGAAACAGCGGCAAACCTTTGAAGTTCTTTCAGATTTGACGAGACAATGCAGTGTAGGCACCTGAGTGTGTACATAGTATGTTGTCTGTGGGGTTTCGGTACATGTAGATTGTATTGGAATCAAGTTTTGCTGTGTTGATAGATCTGTGGAATCAAGAGGTTCATCTCCAGTATATGTAGAAACAGGTAAAAAGTAAATAAGACTTTGGTGGGTGAATCAATGTACATGTAGGAAGGTTTGCGGTGACACTATAAGGTCTCTTAAAGAGGAGGTGTGGTTCTGAAAAGAACCCGAGTGGAAACTCGCTGTTTCGACCAGTATGCTCTGGCCGTCATCAGGAGAGTGACATGGTGTCACCGCAAACCTTCCTATATTGAGGTAAAAAGTAGACAATGATGTACATGTAGATTGTATTCACTGGTATTGGAATTAGGTTTTGCTGTGTTGATACAGTAGATCAGTGGAATTGGGGTTCAACTAGAGTACTTACTAGAAACAGGTAAAAAGTAGACAATGATGTACATTTGTACATGTACATCATGTAGATACCATATGTATGTACATGTACATTGTACACTGTACATGTACATGTACATGTATGGCTAGACAAGATAAAGTACATGTATGCATTTCATAAATGTCGGAGCTTACAGTGTGTGAATTTATTACTTGCCCATTTGATTTTAGTACAGGTGTACATGTATTGCATATTGCAATTTAGTTGAGTACATACAGTACCAGTACACGTATCTTACGGGTGTCAAACCACCAAACTAGACTTTATGAACATTATCAACATTTCTCACTAAGGATATGAGGGGTGAAGGGTACTTGGGATCTGAGTACAGCGTATATATGTGCTTCTTTAAATATTAACTTGAAAGGCAGAGCACATCGCCTTGCCAGAGTGCCTGAATATGCACGGGCCATTCCTTGGCCCCCTCATGCATATCGTCAGAGCCATCGGAGCATGACGGAAACTGGAACGGAAGGTGTGCTTGGGTAAACACCATCTGTCATCGGCTGCTGGTGCATCTACAATGTGTGGTCAAAAGGCCTGTTGGAATCATGGCTCAGTGCAAACTCCATGCCTATTGCATCCCTGCATTCATGGCATAGGGCGTGCACACAACGCATGCCCTTTTCAGGCCTACTGAAGGACTGGATGCACAATTTTGTCTGAATCGTGTACATTGAGTATGTCAGTTGTCACAGGCTGAAGGTGACTGCATGCATGCTTGTTTCACCCTGTTAGAAAGAGTGGTATTGAACTTGTTTTACATGTAAAGGCAATGCACTGGTATGCAATCGCATACGTGTACACCTACACAATGTATGCTGTACACCATTTACAACAGGATTATATCTTACACCAAGATGGTCACCATAATGAACACATTCAGCACAACACTCCTTAGATGCGGTATTTTATGCTGGAGTTACCGGTACTCAGTTCAGAAAAGGCATACAAGTAGGCCAATAGCATTATAAGCCTCTCTGAATATTAAATCTCTTCAGGAGCAGTTTCTGTGCTAACGTTTTTATGTTTTCCCAGATAATTTTAGCCAAAAGTGAAGACCTTGTAGAATGATAAATAGGTCTTTTTATTATCTAAAAATGTATGTACATGTAGATCATGGAGTAGGAGTACACTACTCCTACTCCTTCAATGTACCTCCATGTGTAGATTGTGTTCATATTTACTACCTGTACAATACATGCAGCTATCATATCTGTAGGTATTTGCAAATTTACAATTCTAATATCACAAAATTTAGTGGGCCTGACGTTTCGATCCTAGCAGGACCTTTCTCAAAGGACCTTTTTCTCTGCCTTTGAGAAAGGTCCTGCTAATTTAGGATTGAAACGTCAGGCCCACTAAATTTTTAGAATTGCATTTTGGTAATTTTACGGTAGTCAGTAAGCAGTTTGCAACATTTTTGTATACAATTCTAATATCAATTACAGAAATGTGGTCTTGGGAATTATGTAGCTATAAATTCAAAACCATAACATTGATGGCATGAAGTACAAATCTTAAATTATATTCGGAAGTACATTGTACACGAGTGTGTTGTAATGTACCGGTATTCAAATTAACAGTGAGGCGGTTACTGTATCTGTTGTTTTGTTTTTGTGCAATGTGAATTGTATGCAGTATCATGCATACTGTACATGTACACTGTACATGTACAGTACATTGTACATATTAAAGGGAATGCATGCTCGTCATCAGTACAGTATTGTATTTCTCATTGCAGTATTGAATTGTGTATTGTCTTATAGTATTCCTTGGTTCCTACTGTACAGTGTACATGTGTAACTCCATGGCTTTGAATTTGTGTGCTAGTATGACTTGCATGTTTGCACGCTACCAAAGAATTACTTTACTACCCTGTGTCTATCATCCCGCCTGTCAATCAGTCTCAAATAACTGCAGCCTAATGTCTTTACCATTTTGTCTTGTACCAACTGGACAATTGATACACCCCTTGTATCCCTTGTACTGTAGCATACACCAGTAAGTATGGTATGCTGTGGTGGTGGTGATACCCTGGTCTAACCCTTCCAGTCTAACTGTGTGCTATACATGTATGTCTGTCTATTAATCCCATCAAGCAAGATCACCAAGCAGAACTCATCAGTGGTTCAGGTTCTCTCGGGTCTTCAGCCAAAAGCATCGTTCCAGGACTTTGATATCAAAGCACTGGTGCCATCACAGGCCATGTGAACAACCAGTGTACATGCAGTCCAATAATGTTCGCTTGACTCTGTGATGCAGGGAATCAAGAAATCATACCTATTTCTTTGAGAAAAGTGCTCAGGGCATCCCAACGTGTGGAGATTTTTGATTCTGGATGCACTTGCTTTCTGCCTTAAATTTACCAAAATTGTTCTGCAAAGAAGAACTCTAAAATTTAGTGGGCCTGACGTTTAGTGGGCCAGGACCTTTCTCAAAGGCTTTCTCTGCCTTTGAGAAAGGTCCTGCTAGGATCGAAACATCAGGCCCACTAAATTTTAGATTTACTTTTTGGTAATTTTAGTCAGTAAGCAGTTTGCAACATTTTTGTGTATCACCCAAAGAAGAACTCATCCGATTCCACAATGAATCTTAAAAATCTGGTGCTGCCCAGTTGTGTCTGACTTTGGGAGGATGCCAGAATGATCAATTTTCTGAGAATTTTGAACGCCCTGCTGTACTTTGGTATGACCACCTGTCAGTCAGTGTCAGTTGGCTGGGTTCCTGTTGTTGAACCAATCACATTGTGAATGAGTTATGCGTGTGGTCTTGTCGTGTTATGTTGCTATTAACCCGAGGCAGCCAGCATGCCATTGAAGCACTGTACGTGCACATACATGGACTGCTGTTCGCCTCATGTATGATTTCTGACTATCTCTCATCAGCGGTGGGACTTGATCAGAACATAGATGTACATGTACACCCACTGAGGGTGAGAGAAGAAAGGCAAGATGCGGCTATGGTTATGGCTCCTTGTGCGGCTATTGCAGTATGGGCAGCTGGGCACATCTTCCCGCACTGTAGCAGAGGC
The DNA here is from genome assembly GCA_949987565.1 of Luidia sarsii. Lineage (NCBI taxonomy): Eukaryota > Metazoa > Echinodermata > Asteroidea > Paxillosida > Luidiidae > Luidia > Luidia sarsii. The sequence goes on along the minus strand of OX465101.1, from coordinate 2,682,446 downwards.
AATAGCACTATAAGCAGCAATAGCCGTAGTCATTTCAATATACCCAAAGTTGGCAAACTTGTCTCTTTGGTCATCCAATGCCTTAACCTGATTTTTGTTTTCTTTTTCTTTGTTACTAATTCTGATTTGAAATTATTTTTGTACCCCAAAATGCTGATTTTTGGCATGAACTTGTTGGTTTTTTTTTTTGGGGGGGGGGATGGGGAACGAAATTTGTTCACTCATTTTTGGAAAACATTTTGAGTAGATTTTAAAGAAGAACCAACCGAAATTGGGGAATCAAAATACATGGGTCGCCAACTGCACGTTTCCTGTGTTCCATAAAAAGACATTCAGAAGTTTGCAGTGCATTGCTTTGTTTTAATTTGAGTGATTATTGTTAGGAGTTTTGCCGCCAACTTTTCTTGACAATGCACACAATTTTTCCATTTAGATCTTGGTGTACTGAGCATATGTACAAAAGATGATCTTCCCAATAGTACATTGTAGTCCGAATCTTTCCTGGTATACATGTACATCTGAATCTTAGCCTGTTTGGTAGGGCGAATGGAAGTGATCCCCAAAACTGAACCAAAACTCAAAGGGGAAAAGAAAACTGTAAACAATAATTTGGCCCTTTTTCGCAAACAATATCAAAATACATATGAGTATAGTAATACAATGATGTAGACCTTATTCGTGCAAAGTTATGTATCTGGGATGCCCCAGTAGGGGCAGATGAAGGCATCCAATTGACCAGTGCTGTGTTAGCACAGTCACTGCACATATGTAATTGTTTTTGACATCGCCGGCTTAATAGCGGCTCTACATGAGGTCTGTCATCATTGTACACTGTAGATAGGCCACTTTGGAATTTCGTGCCATCCTACGTGCGTCATGGGACTGTCATCGAAAGTTGTCGTGACCTTTGACCAGCCAGTCTGGGGGGGGGGGGGGGCAGCTGAGATCCTAAAGTGGCCTCGCCAATGCCCACCCGCCCCCCCCCCAACCTGATCTTTGTGTTATTACTAACTATGCGACCTTTTGGTCCTTTGACCTTTTGACCTCCCTCCCCTCGGCAGTCCCTCTGGGAGCGATCATCTTCATCTCGGTCATCGCGGGCATGCTTGTCATCCTCCTCCTCTTCTGCATGTACCTGAACAAGATGGCCTGCTTTGCCAACTGCGGAGGCTGCGACTGCTTCGAGGAGAAGAAGGAGAGCAAGAAGAAGGAGAAGAAGTCGCACCTGGGTAGGTGACGGTCCTTGAAAGGAGGGAAGGTTTGCCGGCCTAGAGAGCCACAAAATGTGCCTGAGATAAGCCAGAGTTAGCAGTCGACCAGTTTTGATGCCTAAGAATGCATTAACTCAGTAATCATGATACATGTATCTTACATGTACATGTAGATTGAGCACGGTACATGTACTGTACACGCTATGATACAGATTCGAAACCACTGTGCACATGACCTCGACCAGCTTGGTTGCAAAGTGGTCAGGGTGTCTGCACCAGAAAGCAGGAGTTGCGGGTTTGAATCCTGCCCGAGCTGCCTGAATTTCTTTGGGCAGGCAATCGGGCCCACCACTGAGGAGCCTAATGTGCTGATTATCCCGCGAGTAAGGACCCTTGTCAAAAAGACCATCAGTTGGGTATCAGATGATTTGACCCGTCCGATGCCGTTTCCACCGGATAGCCATCGTGTGTTTTTCACCCCAGAGTCCAGTACAATCGGCTTTCTACCGGGGGAAATTTTATCGGTCGGATGAATTCAACCGGTACTCAGCCGATGAACTTTTTGACAAGAGACCTAAGGCAAGCCCTCGTTGAGTTTATTTAGGACTGTACTACCGGGTCGTTCCCACCAAACACCAAGGCTTGGGGTCCCAGCGCTGGTATTTGTTCCATTATCCAAAGGCTTGGAAATGGAATTCCTAGGTTGTGGTCACAGGGAGTAAAACCATCGGCCTATTGTTCAAGCCAAAAAATTGAAGTCTGTTTTCATACGCCTGCTGCTTTTCAATGGACGTCAGAATTAGAGCATAAGCCATACTTAAGTGAAAAGACCTTCTCTATGTCCCAACATTAGTGAAACCGACTCGGTGTTAAATGCACATTATATACAGGCTCTTCTCTCTTTAACCTTGGTCTCATCTCGAATGCCCGTGCCTTTTTCCAAACATGAAATCTGTTGTGATGTAGCAATTGATTTGAAAGACTGAAACGCAAAACTTGATACAGTTTGCAATAACTAGGCAAGACAAATAATGATGATTGTAGACGAGGAGTTCAGTGGTATGCGTCCTTGACGTGGTGCAATTGGTCGTGGCAGAGGTTGGGCAGTTCTGTTACAGCATGCCCTTGTCCTTTTTTTTGGGGGGGGGGTGGGGTCGCAGGTGAGAGCTATGGCTACGAGGACGATGATTCCTCGTCGGACAGCGACAACGAGATGCTCCTGCGCTACGAGCACTTTGTCAGCTCCAAGAATGGCGGGACCTTCAGGCAGGACGCTTCTGCACCTCTGCTGAACGGCGGCGGTAAGTCACCACTTTGCCAAACCCTCTCTTCATTTGCAGCTCTGTAAAAAATTTATAGTCTAACTGATGAAGAAGAACAACTGATGTATAGTGCTTAAAAGATTTAAACCTGTTGGCAAGGGTGCAGTGCAGCAGACAGTTCATCAGATTGCATCCGATGAAGTAGTTGGTGAAGCCCTTAGTTGCTTTGAGGCCCTCTTCCCACATCTTCTCTTAGTGCTATCCATATTTAAAGTTTTAAAATTTAGTGGGCCTGACGTTTCGATCCTAGCAGGACCTTTCTCAATGGCAGAATGAGAAAGGTCCTGCTAGGATCGAAATGTCAGGCCCACTAAATTTTAAGATTTGTATTTTGGTAATTTTAGTCAGTAAGCAGTTTGCAACATTTTTGTATATCATATTTAAAGTTGTTGTTATTCTTCGTGCCCGGCCATTGTTTGACCTTTTCCAAACCTTAGCACAGGCTCTAAAATCATCTCTGGATAGTCGAGGTAGTCTAGTGGATCTGGAACACAAGAAGCAATAGGGCGCAGGCTCATGGAAAACACTCACGTGTGAATGATGGTCACGTAACGGTTTGGATATCTCAAGAAGTATTACTGCAACCCTGCCATGGACTCTTGGATAACAGGGACTACAGAACCTTTGCTAGAGGCCAAGCCAAAGCCTTTATTGGAGCCTTTGCCATAGCTTTAGCCAGTTACCCAGGTCAAAGCCTTACCCCCAGCTCTATCCACAGCCTAAGCCAGAGCCTAAGTCAGAGACTTAGCCAGTTACTCAGGCCGTAGCCCAAGCCACAATGTGTGCCAGAGAGCTGAAGTGAGAGCCTTCGCCACGACTCAATCGACGGCTCAATCCACAACCTAAGCCAGAGCCTAAGCCAGAGCCCAAGCCAGAGCCTAAGTCAGAGCCTAAGTCAGAGCCTAAGCTAAGGTTTGGAAAAGTGCCGAACACACGTGAAAGTCTGGTTGGATGCTTCTACGGTATCTGTAAGAACCACAGAGGAACCATGGGATGACGACAGCACACTTTATGGTATGCACACATGGACACATGGACACATGGGACTGTGGAAACGGGAATTCTTTGCCATTATTTTGCTCAGACAGCAAACGATTTTGGGATGCATGCTCAATACCATATTGGCAATTTTGGCAGAACCTACCGGTATATGACATTTCAATCCTTTGGGGGAAACATTTCCATTTGGTAGGGAATCGGCACCATCAGTTACAGGTTACTAAGCCCCCCCCCCTCCAAATAAAAAAAATAGTTGTGCTTCCTATTACATGGCATCTTTTTTATACTGATTCATGTACTTCTAAGTCTTATACTGGAGCCAACATAAACATGATTACTGTACATGTACTGCAGGGGTTGGTTGTATCGACAAAATAGGGTCACGGCTTCAAAATAGGCACGCACTGTCAAAATAGGGTCAGTCGGAAAGTTACACACTTTCCCCAAAAAATTTAGGGTTGCGCCATCAAAATAGGGTCGGCCGGGAAAAACCGGAAGCACAACTATTTCTTTTTCAGTCTGACATAAAATGTCAACAGGTGAAATCTACTGGCTTCAGTTTGGGTCATCTTAATGCACATGCAGTGCCTTGGTGCTGCCAGCTTCAGTTTGGGTCATCTTGATGCACATGCAGTGCCTAATTGGTGCTGCTGGCTTCAGTTTGGGTCATGTTGATGCACATGCAGTGCCTTGGTGCTGCTGGCTTCAGTTTAGGTCATCTTGATGCACATGCAGTGCCTTGGTGCTGCCGGCTTCAGTTTGGGTCATCTTGATGCACATGCAGTGCCTAATTGGTGCTGCCGGCTTCAGTTTGGTATCCCGGAGGGAGGTCCATTGGTGGTATTGTTCAAGGGTTTCATGGGTTGAAGACCTAAGAGGCAGTTTGACAGAGCCTGATGATTCAATTTTTGTTTTCTTCTCTCCCCCCCCCCCCTCATCTCTGGAATGAAACTCTTCAGGGGAGGGAGCCCTGGTGCCGATTCCAGGGGTGGCAGTTGAAGGCGAGCGAACCCCAAGCATTAGTGTCATTCAGCTAGCTGTGCCCCAATAAAAAAAAATAAAAAAACCCACTCTCAAGGACATCGGATCACTTTGAACATGACTTGAGCAGATCGTGTGTAATCAATTCCCGGTTTAGTAGTCCCTGGGGTTAACAAGGAGTGACCCTGCTCCTATGCTGGGTAAATGTAGAAGTATAGTAAAAAACAATTAGTAATGAAGTTACTCATTGCTGACTAGGGTAGACATGGGGAAAGCTAACCAAACATATCTAAAGCCTATTGTAATAAATACTTGGTTATGGCAAGTGCAAGGTGGAAAGTCATGTGTAATGATATTATTTATAGATATTCATATATTCGATATAATTTGATATAAATGCATATTTTGATGATTGTTTTTTCTTTCCTCGGGTAAGAATATCATCTGCTGAAGTTGATCTGATACAAATGCTCCATTTGGATTCTTGCCACAAAGTGGCGGACAGTATTATTGTATATTTCAGGTTTTTTTGTGGGTTTTTTCATTCACTTGATTTGTGATGTTTTTGCTTGTGTTGATTTCCCTCGCTGCGTTCCTCCCAATCCCACATTGGATTCCAGGAGACATTCTTGTGGAGACCATAGTGGACAGTTGCAGCATTAGTTCCTCGCACGGTAGGGGAGAAGCGTGTCGTTTGGTGTGATTTTGTAACCCACTACCCTGCAGCACCATCTCTATTAGTACTATCCAGAGAGAGAGGGGGAGAGGGAGATGGAGAGAGGGGGAGAGAGAGGGATAGAGAGGGGGGGGGAGAGGGAGAGAGAAAGAGAGGGAGATGGAGAGAGGGGGAGAGAGAGGGATAGAGAGGGAGAGAGAGAGGGGGAGAGGGAGATGGAGAGAGGGGGAGAGAGAGGGATAGAGAGGGGGGAGAGGGAGAGAGAAAGAGAGGGAGATGGAGAGAGGGGGAGAGAGAGGGATAGAGAGGGAGAGAGAGAGGGGGAGATGGAGATGGAGAGAGGGGGAGAGAGAGGGATAGAGAGGGGGAGAGAGAGGGGGAGAGGGAGATGGAGAGAGGGGGAGAGAGAGGGATAGAGAGGGGGAGAGAGAGGGAGATGGAGAGAGGGGGAGAGAGAGGGGGAGAGAGGGGGAGAGGGAGATGGAGAGAGGAGGAGAGAGAGGAATAGAGAGGGGGAGAGAGAGGGAGATGGAGAGAGGGGGAGAGAGAGGGATAGAGAGGGGGAGAGAGGGGGAGAGAGAGGGATAGAGAGGGAGAGAGAGGGAGATGGAGAGAGGGAGAGAGAGATGGAGAGAGAGAGGGATAGAGAGGGGGAGAGAGATGGAGAGAGAGGGGGAGAGGGAGAGGGAGAGAGGGGTGAGAGAGATGGAGAGAGGGGGGAGAGGGAGAGGGAGAGAGGGGGAGAAAGAAATGGAGAGAGAGGGGGAGAGGGAGAGGGAGATGGAGAGAGAGGGGAGAGGGAGAGAGAGATGGAGAGAGAGGAGGAGGAGGAGAGAGAGATACAGTAAAGAGAGAGAGAGAGGTAGAGGGAGAGAGGGACTGAGAGGGGGAGAGAAAGAGGGGGAGAGAGAGAGGAGGAGGAGGAGAGAGATACAGTAGAGAGAGATAGAGAGATAGAGAGAGAGGGACAGAGGGAGGGAGAGGGGAAGAGAAAGAGAGGGGGAGAGAGAGGGGAGAGAGAAAGGGGGAGAGGAGAGAGGGGGAGAGAAAGGGGAGAGAGGGGAGAGAGAGAAAGAGGGAGAGAGAGAGGGGGAGAAAGAGGGAGAAAGAGAGAGGGGGAGAGAGAGAGTGAGGGGAGAGAGTGAGGGGAGAGAGAAAGAGAGAGAGAGGGGGAGAGAGATAGAGTGAGGGGAGAGAGAGAGGGGGGAGGGGGAGAGAGAGAGAAAGGGGCAGAGAGAGGGGGGAGAGAGAGAGAGAGGGGGGGGGAAGTTGGGTGGAAGTTTTAGGTACCGGGTATATTTCTCTCAGAGTCAAAGGATGGGACTTTTCTTCACTTTGCCACTCTCTGAGCCAAAATCTTGTCCCTTTCTTCTTTAAAAAGCCCAGTGATCATTTTAATGAAGCTTGGAGTTTAAGGCCCAAATTCAACTCAAACTTTGATGAATAAGGTGCATAAGTCACACTCGTATGGCATTGTTCATCGCTGACTGACTGATCCAATGTTTGAATTGATTTGGCTGAAATCGACATCCTCTGGCTGTCTGGGTAAATGCAAAAAAAAATAAGCATCGGGGTTTTTTGAATAAACTCATAAAGTTTTAGCGTTCAATGTAGCCACACATGCAAATGAATTCACCAAAGAATCTATTTATTATTTATTGGTTTACCGTGCACTATGTCAAGCACTGTCAAGTTGCAACAATTATGATGCCGTAATAAAACTGATTTAACCAAGCACGACTTTGCTGTGTTCGCTTGATGCACTTTTCTTGCTGTGATTTTGGGGAGGGAGTGGTGTCTGCTCAGCACTTACCGGTACATGTAGTTCAGCCTTGACTGTAATCGTTGTGTACGGTACATGTACCGTGTGTCTCCATACATGTATGTTGAAAATGAAAGATGTGTAGACTGCATAGATGTTTTTTGTTGTTTTTAGAATTCAGATAAAGTGGACAAGACTTAATCGCAGTGCGTTCCTGTATAATATGCATTTAATTTTCTCCACATCATGTACATGTAATGACATCTTATTTACAGATCTATACAGTGTATGTATACTACATGTACATGTATGTACATGTACATGTACTGTATGTTCAGATCTTGTCAGTGGCATAAATTACCGGTAGAATTCGTGGATGCATGTGCAATGTGCATTAACAGTTACAGGATTGTGGTGGATGGTTTGATGCAAATGTAAAGTGTACTGTACCACTGTCTACATTTTTCATATTTTGACCATTTGAGTCATTTAAGTCAGTAGTTTGCAATGTTATTCCCCTTTATACCGGTAGTCAAAATTGATCACAATTTTAAAAATTACAGTGCTTCAGTTCCCCGAGTCTTCATCCTCACCCATCTGAAAATCCAAATGATTCAACCATCCAAATATCTTCTTTTAAAACCCAATACTATCTTCTTTCATTTCTGCAAGTAGGGTACAGTCCATGTACCTCAACAAGATGACCTGCATCTATTTAGACAAAAGATAACTTCAAAGAGGTTATATCTAAAAAGATAACTTGATCGTTTTGGAAGGCCGCCATCTAAGGGCATGTTCAGATGGTACATGTAAGAGCACCGCTGCACCGGTATGCAAAACCAGAGGTCTTTGGTTCATGTCCACGGTCTAGTCAACATTTTCATTGCCACTAACAGTATCAAGAAATAGACTGGCTAAACAGTTCCTTTTCCTGTATTGCTTTGTTTAAAATGGTGGAACAAGTACATACATGTACTGTACATCTACATGAACATGTTGTGTGTTGGTTTCAAACTTGGTTGTCAATGTACATGTACATGTACATGTACATGTACATGTAAGTTGCTGTAAGATCATTTGTAATGCCATGATGTCCGCACTCAAGGTCAAGGGTCATGAGGTACCTCATGCGTATTATATTGCCAGCTCCCTTTGGTATATATATACAAAGCAGCCAATCAACCGTGTTCATTCCAGTGTAGAGGTGGGTTAATAGGGGGTTGTGTGTAGGCCCTGGACTCCTCCTATACAGCCCATTGAATTCAGATCTGATAGTAGAGCCCTTTTATCAATCAGAAGCCTGAGTCCAAACTTCCAAAGAAAGGGACCTTTGAAATCTTTTCAGTGGCAGCGGCTCAAGTCTTTGTCAGAGTTTTCCCAAACCCACTCCAGTCCCCCACATTTCTTGAGAATTCTACTGCAAGACCAATTCTTCTGATCAATCGGAATGTGGAGGTGGCAGTCTTACTTCTTGATTGACAAAAGGTGAACATGGTGAAAGAGCAGCTGAGCTGGGTGAGGCAATTTGGTGAAGAAAGTGAGGCAGAGGCATACCTGCACAGTGCAGGAAATGGCTTTGCCATCAGAACAGGCCCAATTTCACAGAGTTGCTTGAGCAAGAAAAGCTGCTTACAGTAGCACAAAACTTTGTCCTTGTTTTATACAAGATTGGCAGCCGTATTTCACTTTTTTATGCTTGCAGCACTCAACCTTATATATATTCCAATCATGGGTGCTTAGCATAAAATGCAAGTGGAACTTTGGCTGGCAACCTGCTTTTATTCAGCAAGTCTTGTCATGCTTAAAAGTAAGATTAGGGTGCTTAATGCGGCTCTGAAATTGCGGACCCCTGACCACCATCGGTGCAGCACAGTGTTCATGGCCGCACTGGAATGTGGATTGGTTCATCCAAGTGGAAGGATCCAGTGGGGGGCCAGGTTTCACAGAGTGAAGCACAGGACGACTTACTTAGTACAGTACTATTCGTGTCCACACTGGCCAAATAATTGCGTCGCAAATAAACGCGAGCCGATTGCGGTTAGCATGCGGTCGCGCTGCGCAAGCGGGAATGGCGGGACTCGCTGACGAACGTAAACGAACCCTGTGCCGCACTTCCTGGCAGTAAGCTGCTGGCAGGAAATGCCATGCTTCCGCAATGCATTGTGGGCTTAAAAAAAAAAGCGGTGCGATTTGAGCGGAGCGTTCCCACACACATCACTTCGCAAATAAACGCGATTATATGAAAAAATGTCACTCTTATTTAGTGGAGTCCGAATTGCGATTCAAATCCCACTAATAATCGCATTTATTGTGTCCCCACTCACAAAAAAGTGAAGTTTGAATCGCGATTCAAATCGCGTTAATTTGGTGTAGTGGGAACGACCCTAATAAATGAGATTTTGTCAAATAATCGGGTTTATTTGTGACGCGGTGTGTGTGGGAACGCTCTACTGAATTGCACTAGTTTTATTTTTAATCCCACAATGCACCCGCTCACGCTCTGATTGACAGGAAGTGCCGTGCTTGTTTATATGTCTCTCTGTGTGGGCCACCCTCAAGGACACACCCACCATTTGACCACAACTGATAACCACAATCAGCTCGCGATTTTGTTGGCCTGTGTGGACACGACCCCCCACAAACATTTTTGAATCGCGATTCAAATCGCGATTATTTTCATAGCTGGAACGGCCCTATAGAGCAAGGAAATCTATGGTGTGACCCCTATAGTCAGGCTGGCCTGCAAAACCTCCACTTTCATTTCATAACAAAAGTCTAATTTTAAACTTTAAAGCCGCATTTCCACAGGACTAAAATTTAACCGAGACGATGGTTAAATTTCCAATGGTCAAATATGACCGTCGTTCCCACTTGGACTTTTGAGTCAGTCAAATTTTAACCGAGACGATGGTTAAAGTAACCGAGCTGGCAATATACAGGTAACGGCAGATGAAGGTCATGTGTCAGCCGGATACACAATGTACGTGTGTACACACCCCAGTGAGCACCCATAGGTTCCCCCCCACCAGTCTCCCCTTAGGGTTTCCCGCCTTCCCACCTCAGTGACCTAAGCCCTTAGGATAATCCTCCCCAGAGGATTATCTTTCCCGCCTTCCCGCCTCAGCGACCACCGGTACATAAGGAGTTCCAACACCGAGCCCAAGACATTCTCCTGATGACGGCCAGAGCATACTGGTCGAAACGTCGAGTTACCACTCAGGTTCTTTTCAGAACCATACCTCTTCCTTTAAGAGACCTTCCTATAGTGTCTACATTTAGCGCGCGATACGAAGCAGATGCTGTGCAAAGTGCAAATGTACGTGTTACGTCTTAGGCCGGATGTGGTTTTTTACCGAGTCGCGTTTAACCGAGTGGTGCGTTTCCACTGGACTAATCGGCTTGGTCACTTTTACTGGGCAGAGGTTGGCCGCTAAAAGTAACCATTCGGCTCGGTTAAATTAACCGCGAGGGAATTTAACTGGGACATTTCCACTGGACTTAAAATGGGAAAAGTAACCATCGTCTCAGTTACTTTGACCCAAAGTAAGTCCAGTGGAAACGCGGCTTTTGAATCAAGATTAGAGAATCATGTGGCATATGGCGCAACATAGTTGGTTACTCTACAGTATTGGTATTTAACCAATGAATGCTAAGCACTAAGCAGAACTGAAACGTCTTACTCTTAAATACTTATCCCACTGCAGGGTTGATTTGTTTGGAACTTTCTCATCTCCTGTGGAGTTCAGTGAGATACATACATGTACATAAGTAAGTTTTGTGTGCATACACAAGAACATGTTTTTACCTAATAAGGGCCTTTCGTACATGTACCGGTACATGTAGTTTTGCAGGACTGAGTGGCAGCTTGCAGTGGCACTATGCAATGCAATGGCTTGGCAGCATTTGCCAGCTTTGGCCAAATCAAAAGTGGGTATCTTTATTTACATCAATAGCTTTGGGAAGTACAGTATTAGGCCCAGTGCCCAACTTACCACTTGTAATGTAAGCTTTAAGGGGCTGTTTTGCATCTGAATACCCTTTGCATTGGTAATACTAGCAGCAGCCATGTACACTGATGCACACTATAAGTTATAGGGTGTGGCAACTACTGTAGAACTGCATGGAAGATTGGGAAAGGGTTGCATCTAAGAAAGTTGGTGCCCCTGATGAGAACAGGAATGAATTGATAAGCTTGTCTGAATCATGTCAATGATTATCTATGCTACCTGTACAGTAAATGTACATGTAGATGACATGAAGCATTGGCTATAATCCAACTTGTAGTCAACAGTGCATGTGGTGTACTTGCTGTCAGGGCAGGTACGCTATGCACAGGAGCCACTGGTTAAAATAGGCTCTTTGTGTCCTCAGTGAACCACAGTTCAGTGCCTCTGTTGTTCCCTGCCTATGAATGATGCATGAGTGCCAGAATGCTGTAAGCATGGGAGCACTTTGGCTGGCAAATGTGTGTGTGTAGTGCATGTAGGTTGTGGGGGTGGAGCTGGGGTTGAACTGGGTTTCCAGCTGGACCTGACTGTCAGGAACAGTGCAGTGCCAAAGTACACAGCAAGTGACTGTGGGGCTAGCTGCATGTGTATAATAGCTGTGCATCCAGTGTGGACAGCGGACAGCATGTGACAGTGCACGGAGGAAGGTACATGCATGGACAGTGTACATGGACTGGCCGACTCTCTAGCTGTGTAGCATATTGGTATTGATAGTACCTGTATGAATGGTTGACTTTATTCCTGCTGTATTCATGGTATTAGCTATGTCACACATTGGCACATGTTAGTATCTTCCTGTGTATCTCTCCCCAAAACCACCTTCTTTGACAAAGTGTACATGTGGTACACGTGCTGGGGCTGTGTGCACTGATTCGGTGAAGTTGTGGATATACATGCCGGCAGCCATGATGCAGGATTCCACGGGCTGGTTCTGGAGCGTTCTCGAGTCCATGTCGTCCACGACAGGAGACACGACTCGCTCGTACCCGGCCGGTCCCTACGAGGTCGGTATAGACAACCGTGCCTTTATTGCCGCTGAGGATGGCGAGGACATTGGTGAGGACGAAGAAGACAACTTCATCATCGTGGGCTTGCCCGACCAGCCCGACCAGCCCGACCAGCCCGACCAGCCCGACCAGCAGATGATCACGCTGCCCAATGGCTATCTGGAAAAAAGTTGCGACAAAGCCGATAGTGGCGATACCGATTGGCGCACCATATCGCAAGAACAATATTACACATACAGGGTACCGACTTGGCTTGAAGCCCCGACGAGCAACGGTAAGCGTGAAACTGGATGGGCTTTCATTTAAACAGGGCAAGATGGACTTTCAGTTATAGAAATTGATGTCAACAGTTTGTATACGTGTACATTGTACATGTACATTACTACATGTACTACTAGTAGTACCATGTACATGTACAAACTGTTTACTACATGTACAGTGTAGGACCCTAGTACTGGTACAGCTGTACATGTATGTTCCACCGTTCATACACTTTATGTACACACGTGCCTGGTTGCTGAGTGCCATTCATTGGTATCGGGTTTCATTCTTACATACATGGATGAATATTCTTTACCCAGGCCCTAGTCTATCAGTGAAGGCCTTAGATCGAGCACTTTCCAAGTCAAAGGTCGTCACGTTTTGTTTCCATGTGCAGTGTGCAGGCACTTTTTACACAGGCATGTACATGTACATGTATGTGCATCATGCAAGCTGTATACATGGTATACAATACATGGTATACAATACATGTACAAGAATGGGACTTTGACCAAATTTCAGACAGTCATATATGAGCCACCAGTAGAAGGATATGATGCTACATGTATGCCCACTTTCATGGTACAGGAAGATGCTTTATATTATAAATTTGCATAATCAACTACAGATCTGTTGCAAACACAACCATTTTAACACATTGATTACAAGTACTGCACATCATACATAAAGCTGCAAAAGCGAGCATGGTGTCTGCTCAGATGACCTCTGACCTCAATAAGCCAATAATCAGGGGTGGATTTCACAAATCCTTGATGCATCGTAACTCGACTTACGATGGCTAACCCATCGTTAGTGTTTATAGGCCGTATTGTTTTCTGTGCATCGCTCGTCGTCTTGCGATTGATCGTAAGTTACGATGGGTTTCATGAAATCGACCACCGACTGGATCCATGTTATTCAAGACAATTGATAGTGAAGGGTCGGAACTCGAAACTGTCACCGTGTACGTGTACATGGCTTTCCCTGCAGGTGAGAAGAAGCACCATGTCTCCGTCCTGCACAGTGTCAACTTGAATCCCAGCCCACAGCCAGATTTGGTATGGTATCATGATGACAAGTCAGCTTCATCGGAGGCCGGTATGCTCTCTCTCTCTCTCTCTCTCTCACCACAGAGCAAGGAAACTATTATGCTCTCACACACAGCAAAGCTTTCCCTTCCTCAGATAACGCTTGCATAAAACTAACCCTTTTCCAACCAAAACAGTAAAACAGTTGATATCCCAGTAACTACTGTAGAATGACTCTTCACCGTTGAAATGACAGTTGTATTTTCAAACAAGCAAACTAACAAACAAAGAAAAGTCACACCTTAATCACAGTACAAATTGAATTGTAAATTATTGGGGGCTAATTGATATTCTGTTATATATTTTGGACAAATTCAAAATGGTTGTGCCTATTGTACAATAACACGAGCTGACTATTCTTGTGTTTGGTAACATCGCATTGCGGGCTGGAAGTCGGCCTCAGTTTTTCTGAGGCGTGGCCCAAGTGATTTAAAAGCCTTGGCAAAGAAATAGAAACAGGCTCCCCCTGCATCCCCCCCTGTCTCATTATCCGATAGGCGATAGCGTTATTTGGCAAAACCCACCAAGAGACTAAGAAAATCTAACATCGGCTCTGCTACACGACAGACACAACTCTGACAGAATACCTTCCTATGACCAGATGACCATTTTATAAAAAAACAATGCCCAAGTTCAAAGACATCAAATGATAGGAAGCTACACATGTGTACATGTAAATAGCAAACACTGATTTTGAAGTCTTCAGGAAGCACAACACAACCATGTCATTCAGAAGGTTCATACAAAGATATGGTTCAACCAGGGATGGATTTCAGCCTTACGATGTCTTGTACTGTACCTCAACTTATGATTGATAAGTAACTCATCGCAAGATGTGATGGGCCATATGGTTTCTGTGCATCGCTCATTGTCTTGTAATGTAGGTACACATGTATGATGAGTTTGATGAAATCGCCAACTGGACTCCGTTCTTGTGCTTTTTCACTGGATCAAATGCCGCGAAAGGACATGACGATGTGGTTGCTATCTATAGGGACAACGACACTGTCGTGCACACCTCGCTAACATGTGTAATCATTCATTTTACTAAAGTTCTGTACTGGAAGCTGTGAAGTTCTGGGATGGAAAGGGATTGTTGACACCTTTGTGTACGTGATTACGACGTTGTTAAATAGAAATGTTGCCCTTCATCTGACAGCTGCCTGTTATTGTGTGACCATCCACCCAGCACCTACATGTATCCCTTGTTTCTGAACAAACACGACAAAGGTTGGACTTTTCCTGATAACAAATTTTCAGGTTGTCACTCAGATTATTTTTTTTTTACCGCAGGCTTTCGGATATGAATTGCCCTGTTCAAAGTTTGCAGCTACATGTAGCGTTTGTGAGAAAGGTTACTTAATTTTCATAATTTGTAAATTTTAAGATTTACATTTTGGTAATTTTAGTCAATAAGCAGTTTGCAACATTTTTGTATATCACCCCTTGCATAATTTGTGATTTTTGTGTCACCTTCATTTTTTTTTTTTTTTGGGGGGGGGGAGGAAATGTCTCCAGAACATAAATTTAAAATGTCACGAATCAGTAGCGGTGGTTAAATTTCAAAATGAATTTCGTATGTACATGTACATTGATTTATGACATGCTACACCACCATGTACATGTATAACGAATGCCGATATATCGAACAATTGGCTATAACAAACATACCCTTTGGCTCCCGATTTTACATCCATGGATATTCGGCTGCAACCACTATAATGAGCGACCGCTATACAGAATGATTTTCATGGATCCCGGGATGTTCGTTATAGCGACGTTCCACTGTAATGATGCTTATTACACATGTATTACAAGTTTGTAATTTCTTAAAACATCATTTAAGAAATTGCAAATGTTTTTTGGGGTTCACCAGGGTCACAGGGTGAATCCCTGACACTTTGTAAATCAAGCTGTTGTAGTTCTCTGAGGTTTCGGGTAGGGTTTTGGTTTTAAGCCATATGGGGCATCGTAACTTCGTAACTTATGATGGATGTCCCATTATGTGCATCGCGTATTATCTATGGCTGTAGTTGGTTGGAAGCTATGGAGAAAGCGATGGAAACTATTATGCTCTCACACACAGCAAAGCTTTCCCTTCCTCAGATAACGCTTGCATAAAACTAACCCTTTTCCAACCAAAACAGTAAAACAGTTGATATCCCAGTAACTAGAATGACTCTTCACCGTTGAAATGACAGTTGTATTTTCAAACAAGCAAACTAACAAACAAAGAAAAGTCACACCTTAATCACAGTACAAATTGAATTGTAAATTATTGGGGGCTAATTGATATTCTGTTATATATTTTGGACAAATTCAAAATGGTTGTGCCTATTGTACAATAACACGAGCTGACTATTCTTGTGTTTGGTAACATCGCATTGCGGGCTGGAAGTCGGCCTCAGTTTTTCTGAGGCGTGGCCCAAGTGATTTAAAAGCCTTGGCAAAGAAATAGAAACAGGCTCCCCCTGCATCCCCCCCTGTCTCATTATCCGATAGGCGATAGCGTTATTTGGCAAAACCCACCAAGAGACTAAGAAAATCTAACATCGGCTCTGCTACACGACAGACACAACTCTGACAGAATACCTTCCTATGACCAGATGACCATTTTATAAAAAAACAATGCCCAAGTTCAAAGACATCAAATGATAGGAAGCTACACATGTGTACATGTAAATAGCAAACACTGATTTTGAAGTCTTCAGGAAGCACAACACAACCATGTCATTCAGAAGGTTCATACAAAGATATGGTTCAACCAGGGATGGATTTCAGCCTTACGATGTCTTGTACTGTACCTCAACTTATGATTGATAAGTAACTCATCGCAAGATGTGATGGGCCATATGGTTTCTGTGCATCGCTCATTGTCTTGTAATGTAGGTACACATGTATGATGAGTTTGATGAAATCGCCAACTGGACTCCGTTCTTGTGCTTTTTCACTGGATCAAATGCCGCGAAAGGACATGACGATGTGGTTGCTATCTATAGGGACAACGACACTGTCGTGCACACCTCGCTAACATGTGTAATCATTCATTTTACTAAAGTTCTGTACTGGAAGCTGTGAAGTTCTGGGATGGAAAGGGATTGTTGACACCTTTGTGTACGTGATTACGACGTTGTTAAATAGAAATGTTGCCCTTCATCTGACAGCTGCCTGTTATTGTGTGACCATCCACCCAGCACCTACATGTATCCCTTGTTTCTGAACAAACACGACAAAGGTTGGACTTTTCCTGATAACAAATTTTCAGGTTGTCACTCAGATTATTTTTTTTTTACCGCAGGCTTTCGGATATGAATTGCCCTGTTCAAAGTTTGCAGCTACATGTAGCGTTTGTGAGAAAGGTTACTTAATTTTCATAATTTGTAAATTTTAAGATTTACATTTTGGTAATTTTAGTCAATAAGCAGTTTGCAACATTTTTGTATATCACCCCTTGCATAATTTGTGATTTTTGTGTCACCTTCATTTTTTTTTTTTTTGGGGGGGGGGAGGAAATGTCTCCAGAACATAAATTTAAAATGTCACGAATCAGTAGCGGTGGTTAAATTTCAAAATGAATTTCGTATGTACATGTACATTGATTTATGACATGCTACACCACCATGTACATGTATAACGAATGCCGATATATCGAACAATTGGCTATAACAAACATACCCTTTGGCTCCCGATTTTACATCCATGGATATTCGGCTGCAACCACTATAATGAGCGACCGCTATACAGAATGATTTTCATGGATCCCGGGATGTTCGTTATAGCGACGTTCCACTGTAATGATGCTTATTACACATGTATTACAAGTTTGTAATTTCTTAAAACATCATTTAAGAAATTGCAAATGTTTTTTGGGGTTCACCAGGGTCACAGGGTGAATCCCTGACACTTTGTAAATCAAGCTGTTGTAGTTCTCTGAGGTTTCGGGTAGGGTTTTGGTTTTAAGCCATATGGGGCATCGTAACTTCGTAACTTATGATGGATGTCCCATTATGTGCATCGCGTATTATCTATGGCTGTAGTTGGTTGGAAGCTATGGAGAAAGCGATGGAAGTGACCCGGGGTCACGTTGAGTCCATTCTTTTGCCCCAAAGTCTGACGCAGTGGACGCGACCGTCGCGACACTGTTCCAGGAATTACATTGTACACGCACGCTGCTTTTCGCAGTGATCATCAGTGAGGCCAGGGTGGAGCCCTTCCCCACTGACACTGCCACGTGCGTAATTACGGTTAATAAACCTTGGAACAGCAGGTGTCCCGGTTACGGGAACAATACAGAGCTGCCGTCGAAGGCCACAGCCCGGGTGTTTCCTACAGCAGGCTTGCCTCTCAGGATCACGTTCACCTCCCTGGCAATAAAAAACTGTTCTGAACTGACTGACGTCACGCCATTGTGGCAGATGAATTGTGATTACTCCTTTGGACCGCCACCATGAGGATTGCAATCGGGTTTTTTTGGGGGAGTCAGACGGAGCGAGTATGGTGCGGGCCACCGTTGATCCTCTCTGGGCTGTGTACATGTACGAGGGGCGGACTCCCCGTGATGGCGTTTGACCGCTTCAGGCAGTGGGTCAGCGAGAAAGTGGATGCCATCTTCCCCAACGAGGAAGAGGCCGCGCTAGAAGCGGAGGCTCCCGGCACCAAAGCCGCTGCCGAGGACAGGGAAAACACTGCCATCGCCTCTGCGACCGAGACAAAGCCTGAGACCGAGTCTGCTCAGGACGGGACCGATGGGACGAACCCCTCACCGTCCCCCGGCCCGCCCGAAATTCGACTGCAGAGATGTGAGAGCACGAAGGATGCCGATGATAGCAATGCGGATGGGGACAGCGGGACAGGTCTGTCTGAAGGTATCCCTTGCCACTTGCCGACTGTATCTCTTTTGTCGGTGACTTGCCGAGCACCCTCATAGGGTCCCCTGATGTTGCAGGTTTGAGCTGAGGTGCTGGCCAATCTTGTTTCTGTCGGACCAGGGCCTGGTTCTTCGGGGCGCAGTGTACCGTAGACCCCAGTGTGTGTTGCCACTGCTCAGTGAACCTCTGGTGGCTTGCTGTTTGTGGACGGCCCTGTACCATAGACCACTGTTCACAGCAGGCTGCAAGCAGAAATCTATTTTATAGTCAGTTTGGATCTACTGTACGTATCTAGCACCCCTAATTCCCATTTCATTATCCCAGTGTTGTCCTGACCTGTGTGTAAACTGCTACATCTCATGTCAGCCCCGTGTTTCCATATAGCCTCATTGGTGTCCTCCAAAGCTGCATTTCCACTGGACTAAAATTTAAACCGAGACGATGGTTAAAGTAACCGAGCTAGCTGGTCTTCTACCGTCATTCACAGCCTGCACAGGCGCGTTTTCCATCATCAAATTTCATTACAAGTATTACTATTGTTGGGCACAGTGCATGCATGTGTTATGCTGTAGGCCGTACCGGGGTATTTGTTTTATTACCGAGTCGCAGTTTACCTGAGTGGTGCATTTCCACTGCATTTCCACTGGACTATTAGTGGCTCGGTTAGACTTCACTGTTCACTTTTACTGGGCAGAGGTTGGCCAGTAAAAGTAACCATTCAGGTAGGTTAAAGTACCAGAGAGGAATTTTTTAACTGGGCCATTTCCACTGGACTTGAAATGGGAAAACTAACCATTGTCTTGGTTACTTTGACCAAAATAAAGTCCAGTGGAAACGCGGCTATACAATCAGAATGAGACTGTGTGGGTTGCCCTTCTTGATCTCAGTGCATTGGCCAAACTGCCTACAACTTGGTCAAGATTCAAACTCACAAGAGTCACGACTTTGGCTGTCTAGTGTGAATGTCTTAGCCATTTCACCAAGCTGTCAAGTGACCACAAGGCTTGGGGTTGAGTTTGTGTGGGAGATTGGAATTTGTCGAATAGTGGATCCCACAAAGATAGATTTCATTTCTGGTGTGTATTCCGAAAGTTTAGGGGCTGCTCTTCTTTCAAAATTATTATTATAAAGTGGCTTAATCCTTTGCAAAATTGGAGAAGGGCGGAAATCTATTCCCCTTTGGTTTGCTTCTATCATGTCTATAGTGTCTCAGAGATTTCTTCAAGCCAAGTCGTTGTCTTTTAGTTTCAACCAGTCCTTATGAAGCACTTGAAACCTAAATTTTGTTTTTCAGTTGGTGTTACATACAATACAGTCTCTCATAGTGAAATACACGTAGTGTCGTTAGCATTGCATGCTTGCTTGTCAATGCAAATCTTGACTGTGTTTGGCATTGACTCCCTGTTACAATGCACATTGCAGGGTATATTTTTTGGAATCATAAATTATTCATGACCTGGGGGTACAGTAATGAAGTGTGTTGAAGGACAATGGGACCATTCAGAATGCCCCTGCTGGGTGTGAAACAGTCCGGCCTCCAAAGAGCGCTGCAATAATTTTTGTCAAACAAACCAAGTGATTATTTTCCTAATAGAATAAAAACCTCCCCTTGGTTTTGTTGAGAAACTGACTGGGAACTATTAAAAAAAAAATTGAAAAATGGGAAAGAAAACTTTGACTGGACCAGTACTTAAACCTGAGGGCCGAGACCTCTGGTTTTGTGGACCAGTGCCCTTTCCATCTGAGCTATCCTGCCCTTAGATGGCGGCTTTCCCAATTAGTCAACTATACTCTTTGCCTGGGGGGGGGGGCGCTAGTCAGAAGCATTTGACCATTAGCTGTTGCCATTATAACATTTGACCATTAACTGACCATGTACGTAAATGTGGCTGCACCATTTTAGGGAATAAAAAAAAGGGGGTTTTCCCTTCATTTGTTTCTCTGAAATGGACTAAGTATTACTAAGTCCATTTCAGACAAACAAAAAGTAACCTTTTTCAAGCTGATATAAGATTGAGAATTTACTCAAAATACTATTTCATGAATATGAAATATACACGGGGGGGGGGGGGGGGACATACAGGTTAATCCTTTCCTTGACCTTTTGACATGCCCCCAGTGCACCCACCTGACCTTACCGACCCCAGAACCCAGGATGTGGAATGTAGCCTTGAGGACTGAAGAAATATATGAGAAAATGAGAAAACGCTGAGTCAGGAGGACGGCCTTGCTGGTCCCCTGTTTGCACAAGGCAGATACATGTACATGTACTGGTATGCCAACTACATATATAACTGTACTCCCAACATGTGACCCTCTAGTGCCCCTTCCCTTCTCTTTGTTAAGAACTAATGCAGCTTGCTCACCAGGCGGCTGGATTTCTTTATTGGTCCGACATTTTTGGGGTGGCACTGGCATTTGGTTTTTGCCTTTACAACTTCAAAATGGACCGTCTGTACGTGTACATGTAGGCCTACATTACTTGCTGTACCGGTACATACTGTACATTGTAGCCGGAAGGGCAGTGTGTGAGTTGACTGCTGTGTACATGTACATGTAATCCTCAAACTCAAAGAGCCGTGTTATTTTGACCAACTCACAGCAGTGGGCTGGGCAGGGGGATTGATTCAAATGATACCGGTATTTGGCAGGGTAATAGAGACATAATGAACATTTTAAATGTAAACTTTTTTTAAAAATAAATTTAAGATTTTTTTTTTTTCATCTTTTCAGTGGCCCTTATTGTGGCAATGGCACGAATGTGCGTGGGTACTATAATTGCACACATACATGTACTCTCTGTAGTGTTCAGCAAGTGTTCAGCAAGTTTACATTGTACATGTACATGTGTACATGTACATGTGCATCATGTGCATGTACATGCGCCGTACATACTGTACATGCACATGTTCATGTACATGTACATGCACATGTTCATGTACATGTACATGCACCGTACATACTGTACATGTACATGTACATGTACATGTAGATGCACCGTACATACTGTACATGTACATGTACATGTACATGTAGATGCACCGTACATACTGTACATGTACATGTAGATGCACCGTACATACTGTACATAAATGTATATATGCACATGTGTGCAATTTCACATGCAATCATCATTTGATCCCAAATATTGGTCTCATTTTATTCTGACCAGTGGAGTTTCTGCGTGGGGACTCTTGACTTGCCCTTGCTTGATTCAACTAGTGACCATGGTTGTATTATAAAAGATTTAAGTGACTCAAATTTACTAAAATGCAAAATGTGCAGGTTCCACACCAATGAAGGGCCATAATGAAGTGTACAATACCGTATGTAGTGTACATATTTTGTGAAAGTACATATTTTGTGTACCGAAAGTTGATTTCCAATGCAAGTTCATAGCCATTTCCACTAAACCTTTGTGCAAATGACTCACTTTTTTTCTCTAAAGGGTTAACCCCACTACCAGTAAAGTCACCTTTTTTTTTTTTAAGTGCAGATTTGATAACAAAGTAACTTTGGATAACTCAATTGTCTTGATTTGAGTTTGTGCAAAGTGGGTGCTGAACAAGTACAGTACATGTAAGTGAAAAAGAAATGGAATGAAACTCTTAAAAAAAACCCAAATCAGAATAAAAAAAAACATATTATCCAAATGTGACAACAGTTTCTTTGATCAGCATCAATAAGTATACGGTGCAGATTTTAATAACCATTGATTTGCATATTCTATTTGGTGCAATATGGAGGCTTGGAATTTTTATTTACCGGTATATGTACATGTACATGTACCTGTACTGTAGGCCTACAGTGTATTTCCAATTTTCCATAGTTTCTGCATTTTTTGAAAGACTTGACTCCTCCCCTCCCCCAGTGCACTGTGCATTTCCTCTTCCATGGCTACCCGTAGGTGGATGGTGGGTGCTGGTGGCATTGGTCCTTGGGGAATCAGATGACAGAGGTAGGGGGCCCATAAATTCCTGCCCAGGTTCCTGACCTTTTGGGGGGGGGGGGGGGGTTATCTCAAGAATTTAGAGCCCATGAAACAGCACCTGAACAAAGGTGTGTTCCCACTACTCACTAGGAAGATTATCAGAAAGTGTATTGGATTCAAAAATCGGTCTTTGCGGGAGCCGAACTGCGCATGCCTGAAATGTGACCTAACCAGACTGCGCATGCCTGAAATGTGACCTAACCAGACTGCCCATGCCTTAAATGTGACCTAACCAGACTGCGCATGCATGAAATGTGACCTAACCAGACTGCACATGCCTGAAATGTGACCTAACCAGACTGCGCATGATTGAAATGTGACCTAACCAGACTGCGCATGCCTGAAATGTGACCTAACCAGACTGCGCATGACTGAAATGTGACCTAACCAGACTGCGCATGCCTGAAATGTGACCTAACCAGACTGCGCATGACTGAAATGTGACCTAACCAGACTGCGCATGACTGAAATGTGACCTAACCAGACTGCGCATGCCTGAAATGTGACCTAACCAGACTGCGCATGCCTGAAATGTGACCTAACCAGACTGCGCATGATTGAAATGTGACCTAACCAGACTGCACATGCCTGAAATGTGACCTAACCAGACTGCGCATGCCTGAAATGTGACCTAACCAGACTGCGCATGCCTGAAATGTGACCTAACCAGACTGCGCATGACTGAAATGTGACCTAACCAGACTGCGCATGCCTGAAATGTGACCTAACCAGACTGCGCATGACTGAAATGTGACCTAACCAGACTGCGCATGCCTGAAATGTGACCTAACCAGACTGCGCATGACTGAAATGTGACCTAACCAGACTGCGCATGACTGAAATGTGACCTAACCAGACTGCGCATGCCTGAAATGTGACCTAACCAGACTGCGCATGACTGAAATGTGACCTAACCAGACTGCGCATGACTGAAATGTGACCTAACCAGACTGCGCATGACTGAAATGTGACCTAACCAGACTGCGCATGCCTGAAATGTGACCTAACCAGACTGCGCATGACTGAAATGTGACCTAACCAGACTGCGCATGCCTGAAATGTGGCCCAGCCAGAGGCACTTTCTGGACTGCACATGCTTGGTTTGCTTACAGTTTAATGTACAGTCTGCGCAGTGCGCAAAGGCATGTGGGGCTGCCAAAATGTTAAATGGTAATCTGCACGCACTGAACTGTGGAATGTACTGATACGGAGTACCGGGTAACTTGACGATTTTCTCTTTTCGACAGCGTTCACACTCACTGCACCCGGCAAACACTGGTGATGTTTCCAAATTATCGCACGAAGAATTGCGTTCTGGATCGTGACTCAAATCACAAGCATTTGTGAGATAATAACCATTCACGCATCGCTGTTTGTGAGTGGACAAAATTAACGCGATTATTAGTGGTATCCGGTAGGCCTACCTCTATTTTAATCGCGATTTGGACTCTTTTCTATTAAAAAATCTATTAAATAATTTATTTACCATGCTGTGCATGTGGGAAAGCTCCAATTAATCCCACAATCAGCTTGCAATTTTTTGCATCGCAATTTTTGGGCTGTGTGAGTGCGAGCAATTGAAAAAAAAATGGTTTTTGAATCGTGATTCAAATTGCAAATATTTTTATTGGATAATCACAGACAAATGACTGCAACACATTCCCTTTGTGTTAGCGGTGCATGTACAGTGTACATACTGTTCACTGTTCAGTGTACATGTATTCAATCTAGACATCCAGACTCCCTCAATAATGGTACATGTACTGTACAGCTACATGTACAAGGGACACTGGGAGTGCTCTTCTACAATAGTCATGCATTTATGCATTGCTTGAGTTATTCCAGCCAATTGTTTAGGCACTTTTTTGTGGGTGTGTGTGTGGGGGGGGGGATGTTTAAAAACTTCAGCTCTCTTCCCTTACTGGTGTATTTGTGATTGTGTTGAGGTAGTCAGGCATACTATGGGCATACTGACTGCAGAACCGTAGCGGTATGTGTATTATGCACAACAAGGCGTGGACAGTGTGCCATGCACACTTTGCATGGACAATCAGCATGCAGTCCACAGTCAGATGCATTGAGGAATGAAGAACTCGACCAGTGGTGGACTGTGGTACAGTGTAGCATAATTTTATTAGGGTGTGCAGCCAGCAATCACAACATGTTCAGTCGGAGCATGGTTGGAGCATACACGTACATGTAGCTCCATGGTTAGTGTGGCCTTGCTGGTCCTTTGTGGACATGCCTTTATACATGCAATTACAAGTGTATGCAGTTTGTGCACTAACTACATTGTACATGTACATCCGAGCCAACCACCAGTGAACTGACTAGCAGTACTGCTGTGCTATATCATTTATGACTGTTTGGGTGAAGGTCAACTGAAGTGAAAGGCATTGGGAGCTGTTGAGTCAGACTGGGATTCGGGTCTGCCCTGTGCTGTGGGTGGCTTGGAAGTTGGGAAGGGGGCGCAATGGGCAAGCGCGGCAGATCTCTGTGCTGCTGCTTCCGCCGCTCGTCCAGAGAGGAGGACAGCGAGACTTTCTCCAGCGGGCCCAACGAGCACACGCCCCTGGTGTCCTCGGGTCTGACCACCGTCTCGGAGCTCCACGCCAGCCAGAAGGAGAAAGAGAAGTGCGGCATCCCCGACATAGTCAACAGCGCAGACCACCAGTTGAACCAAAATTATGAGGGTCCCTTGCAAGTGTTCAAGAAGATGGGTGACTTTCACGTCAATATTTTTGGTAAGCACTGTACGTACTGCCGTTGTAAATAGAAATTGCAAGTGGCCCATATTTACATGTACTTTTCTAAGCCTTAAACTAAAGTGTACATGCTGGACATTCCTATATCTGCTGATGTACTCATTGTGGTAGTTCTGTCTAGACAAGAAGTCAATTGCATTGGGCATTGCTGTCAAAGTACATGTATGATGTACATGTACATGTACATGGAAATGATAACCTACTGTAGACCCCAGTTATGGATGATATCACAGTTAGAGCATGGGTTGGAGTTAGCACGAAGGCAGACCTGTATGTACACCCATACATATACATGAACATTCACTTGTGTGTATTAAATACACCAAACATGGACAGATCCTAACTGGCCTGTAGTGTATACTATAGAACATGGGTACAGTCTACTGTTGTCAAGCCTGGTCCTGGTGTGCTTACAGTACTTGTCATGCTAATAGACTGGAAGATTACAGTTGAATGGGGATTAGGGTGTTTGTTGTCTGCAATGCATTTATTTGTGCAAATAGATAAGTCACTTCTGTACATACTACATGTAGTACTGCTGTACTGTACATGTACATGTATCACTCAGTATCATGATGTAGTGCTTGTTAACCATTGGGCCAAATGGCCTGGTTGATGCCCAATGTATTAGGCTACATGTATCTCTGGGGCCGCTTCTAATTGTCCCAAATGAATGTGATTATTTGTATTGCGATTTGAATCACGATTCAAACTCCAATTTTTCAAAAATAAAAAAAAATGGGTGGACACAAAAAACATGATTATTAGTGGGATTTGAATCATGATTCGGACTCCTATTGGTAAGACTTGCGGTACTGTATACCCGGTCAATCCTCGCACTTAAGTTTTTTTTTTACTAGCCCGCAGCAAGTTTTACTAGCCCTGTAAAATTAATATTGAATTTAACACAAGCCTTGAGGTTATTAGGTCAAGTAAAACAAATTATTAGTTTCTACTTTCTCATCTCCGCCCGCATAGGTTGTTTTTTGGCACCACACCGCTGTCTACTTTTTACTAGTCCGCCAGGCTAGCAAAGGGGGTCATTTTACTAGCCCGCAGCTGTTTTTACTAGACAATGACCACCTGGCTAGTGCTAAGGTCGAGCCCTGCCCGTACATGTACATGTACATGTACATTATAGGCTACATGTACACTGTACATGTACATGTATGCAAATAATTGCATTTATTTGCGACGCAATGTGTGTGGGAACGCTGAATCATAACGTTGTTGGTGTTTCGCACCGCTTACGCTCTGATTGACAGAAAATGTTGTGCTTGTTTAAACATACTGTACATGTACACATGTACATGTACGCATGTCTCCCTGCATGGGGCCACCCTCAAGGACACACCCACCATTTGACTACAACTGCTAAACACATTTGTGACCTGGCACAGCGACATGAGGTATATCCCACCAAAACACTTTTCAAGTAAACAACGCCTGAAGTAAAAGTATCTTCTTCTCAATTCGATAAAAAATCTATTTTTGTTTTTTTGTATTTTCGGAAAGGTTATGTATTGGAGGATATTATGTCTAAAGGATTTTTCCAAAATCCGTCTCTAAATTTTGAAAAAAAACAAGGATTTCCGGGGAGTGTTTGTGTACTGTTTTCATGAAAATGTAAAATTCCTGCCTTTTTGAATGGCAACTTTCGAGGAGTTAGAATGGCGCTGCTACATGTATATTGTGTCTGGTACAAAATGAACGAACGAAGTCCCCTTGTACTATTTACTACAACAAAGTTCACATGGAAATAATTTTGATATCATTTGAAAGCTAATGGTATACTCTTTCACATCATTAGAAAATCCCAAAATCTAAAAAGTGGGGGTTATTCCTCATTATGCTGTGCCGGGTCACATTTTTGCTCAAGGTTTGTGAACGTGAGCACACCCCAAAAAATGGTGTTTGAATCACCCCCCAAAAACGTTGTTTGAATCACTGATTCAAATCCTGATTAATATTTGGACAGTGGAAACACTTCTGTTTGCATCCTCTTGACAGTTATACAAGCCAGCATTATGGGTTGGTCCTTGGCAGGAAACAGATGGTGTTTTATGTACATGCGGTAGTCCTTGGTGAAGCCCTGTTTTGTCCAGTGTTCCTTCCACCCTGCTTGTGGTCCCACACTAAAGGTAACTGTACATGGGATAACCCTAACCCCCTACCGATTTTTTTGTAAGATATAACCTGAATCCTGCAAAATCCTGTAATCCTACCATGTTCAAAGCTCCATGTGACCTGAATCCTGCAAAATCCTTCTCCAGCACTTTGAAACTTAGTAGCCTGTATCCTGCATTTTCCTATAGGGACATAAACCATAATGCCCTGAATCCTACAGAATCCTGCAAAAGGCAAATCGGATTCTGCTGGATTTGGGAAGGTTAATTAAATTTTAATAGGTGACTGCATTATAAACCAGGTCTGGAGCGGAGGATAGCATGTACATGTGGGATCCCCAGAAATAACCATATAATCAATTATAGATATGAATCAATTATAGAAATTAAATGGGGTCCCTGGGAGCTGATACTCCCTGGCCTTGAAGGACTACAATTGTAGACTGTACATGTACAGTGTACATTTACTTGTTACATGTCCACCTCAGAGGGTTATTGAACTGTCAGTAATCAAGTAATGCGCCCATACAATGTACATTGTACAGTACAGTACTGTAGGTCTCAAACCAGACCTGTTCATGGTGTAATTGTAAAGGCTTGTAGTTGGATGATGAAGTGTTTCTGAGAGATTTGATTAACCACTTAATGCCGGGCGGGGCCGTCCAATTCCGGGCACCACTATTGTCCACATTCTAAACAAAGACTCTTTTCCTGAGCTTAGAACAAAGCAATACGAAACAGGACAAAGACCCTTTTTGACGCAAGTTGCCACATGAATTGCAAGATTAGCAGCAGTAATTGTGCAATTGTGGGACTTTTACTGTGGAGGATCGAGGGATACCGCGCTGCCGCTGAAAGCACGCGGGGGACATTGTCTTTGCATGCCACACAGCCCAATGGTCGTCGGTCTGGCATTGGAATTCCCCCCACATTCTTTACCGTAATCTGTACGCTCGGTTGTGGCTGACCAACTCGCAGATTTGACTGCCTGGAGTGGAGGCTGGAGTCTGCGGTCAGGGATTGACAGCACCGTACACTCACACACACACACAAGTCCGTTACACTCCATTGACGACGGACAATGGGCCCTTTTTCGAACAGATAATCTCTTGACAAAAGCCACAACGATGTCCAAATTGTGCCAGGTTTTACTAAATCGATTTATTTCACAGAGATATATTGTTCCGATTGTTTTAGCGAGATTTGAAAATGATGCATTGTTCAAAAACCCCCCTTATGGCGGTCATCGGCGCTGAACCCCCCCCCCGCCCTGGCGCAAAGTGGTTAAGATCAACTGGCCTTGCTGAGAGATATCCCCAAGCAACGAGCTCCAATTGGCAATCAATGCATAATATATGACACAATCAATGATGGATTGTGTAGAGAAGTAAATTTGATTTGCTTTGCATTTGCGTTTTATTTCCTTATTGATTATTTACATACATATTCAATAAGCATTTTATAGCTGACTGGCTCACTTCTGGTGCATGGGTGATGGAGTGATTATCCATGTACATACATACCGTATGCAGTTTGTGTACACAGTGTAAATAGCTAAATACCCACTTCGTGAAATCAGTACTGTATATTCACCTTAGCTTTTATGTACATGGATAATCATTTATGTGTCATACAGTACACTGTATGCTAAATTGATATACATGTATGCACATCACTTTTAATGAGTTGCATTGCATTCATCCTTTCAGTGAACTCACTTGTCCAGAATACTACATTGCAGTTTTGACAATTTCAAGGGCTGATTTGACTAGGATTTGAACTGGAGTCCCTGGTACATGTAGTTTGTACATGTACAGTACTGGTACCGGTACTGGTTCAGTACAGCCAACTCTAAAGATCCCTATTATTTAAAAATAGTCCTACCAGTACCACATCAGAAAAAAACACCTGGTTCAGACAACAGGGGAAAATCATTTATGTGTCTTTACCTTATAGCCACTTTGCATTGGGCCATGTCCATGACCAGCAATAAATACCGGTGCTTGTGAAATAAATCAATAAGGGTGCACTACATGTACATGATGTACCGGGTACTTGTACATGTATGTGTACAAGCGAGTCTTAACTGGCACAATTGTATGTCAGTGTGGCATTTGTCACCAATGTCATGCTAAATGTACATACATATTAGGGCTGTTTCTGCTCTGAAAATATTCACGATTTGAATCACGATTCACTTTTTGTTTTTGTGCCGTGTCCACACAGGCCCAAAAATTGCGAGCCGATTGCAGTCAGCACTTGTGGTCTAATGGGGGGGGGGGATGCGTGACCTTGAGGGTGGCCCATGTCTGGGAGCCATATATAAACAAGCACACCTCTAACTGTCAAATCACACTGCGGCGCAAATAAACACGATTATTTGAATAAGTCTCACTAATAGTGGAGTCCGAATCGCGATTAAAATCCCACTAATACATGTAATCGCGTTTATTGTGTCCACACACGAAAAAAAAAGTGGAGTTTAAATCGTGTTTATTTGGTGCAGTGCACTGGAAAGAACGGCCCTATTATTCTACGATACCGGTACATTGTAGGCTATAGCCGCGTTTCCACTGGACTTATTTTGGTCAAAGTAACCGAGACTATGGTTACTTTTCGCATTTTAAGTCCAGTGGAAACGGCCCACTTAAATTTCCGAATGGTTACTTTTACTGGCCAACCTCTGCCCAGTAAAAGTGACCAGGTAAGTTAAACCGATATAGATATAGAATATAGAAAGGTTTGCAGTGAACACCATGTATCAGGTCTCTTAAAGGAAGAGGTATGGTTCTGAAAAGAACCTGAGGGTAACTCGACGTTTCGACCAGTATGCTCTGGCCGTCATCAGGAGAATGTCTTGGGATCGGTGGTGAAACTCTTATGTACCGGTGGTCGCTGAGGCGGGAAGGCGGGAAAGATAATCCTCTGGGGAGGATTATCCTAAGGGGGGCTTAGGTCACTGAGGTGGGAAGGCGGGAAAAAACCCTAAGGGGAGACTGGTGGGGGGGGAACCTATAGGTGCTCACTGGGGTGTGTCAGAAGGTGGTGGGGAGGCCGTGGATATAGGTGATCCATGAGTCGGCTAGGGAAGGGGGGCTAACTGAACCGATGAGTCCAGTGGAAACGCACCACTCGGTTGCGATAAATGCAACTCGGTAAAAAACCACATCCGGCCTATGACGTTAATGCACTGTGCACAGTGTCTTCTTAATGTTGCATGCTAAATGTACACACGTACATTGTGTATCCGGCTGACACTTGACCTTCATGAGCCGTTATATTGCCAGCTCGGTTACTTTAACCGTCGTCTCGGTTAAATTTGACCGACACAAAAGTCCAAGTGGGAACGACGGTCAAATTTGACCATTAGAAATTTAACCATCGTCTCGATTAAATTTCAGTCTAGTGGAAACGCGTCTTAAGTCTGGATTTGGATGGGCCCAATACAGGAGGAGCAGGCACATAGCGGTCACAGTTTGCGCTGATGTTTTTTTTTTTCTAGAAAACTCGGCTCAGACACTGATGATGATGTTCCCTGACTCTTTCATTCGATTGTTTTGTCTGCTTAAATGGGGATTGCTGGATATTGGGATATATGCCTGCTTTCTGTATGTCGCCATGTGACATAGTGTGTTCGAAGGGCGGGATCATTTGCAATGCAAATTAAGCGAAATTGTGCAGGCACCTGGCCCGTTTACTTGTGCATACCAGTATATGTTTTGTTTGTGCAGTACAGTGTATGTGTACATGTACGTATGCATTACGTTGTAAGGACATACATGTAGGTGACTGCAGTGTGTAAACCTGCAGTTTGGGCTGTACTGTAATAGATATGTGTGTACATGTAATGTGTGTTACTCTATGTAGGTCATTTAGGGTCAGAGACTGAGTAATTAGTGTTGGTGTGCTGCTTTGTCATACTGTACAATCATGTACAAAGGGTTGGATCTCTTGTTCGCAATTGATTGGCAATTATTACTGCGCTGGCAACACTTGGGATGAGTTTACAATTCCAGTCGCACTGTGCGTGAGCTGGTCAGCTGGTCCTGTAGTGGATGGCTGTGTTGGAATGCAGTCCTTGCCTGGATCACTGATGCCCTTGATGGAAACTACTGTGCATTGAAAACTAAATTAAAAACTGTTGGTTTTGCGTGAAGCCGCGGACGTACATGTTGGGTATTGGCGTCTGGTTGCCTGAGATGGGTCTGTGCGCTCGGCACATCCTGCACCGATGCGAGAGCTCCTAGCCGAGTTGTGAGCGATGACCCTGCTGGATTGGGTCAGGCGATACGTGACGTGGTGCGGCTGCTCGGAATCGGCCGTCAGCGAGACCTCTTCGGTGGCCGAGTCTTCCGGCTTCCTGGACGATTGGTGCCTGGTCTCGTCGTCCGCGGCGTGGGCCGGCGTCGTAGCGGCCCTCCAAGGCGACCCGGCAGCCGACGGCTCCTCGGATGGCCTAAGCAACCCGGACATCCTCCTCACGCGCCCCGACTCCGAGTCAGAATATCTGTATCGGCGGCCGAGCACGCCGACGGTCCGCCTGAGTCCCCAGACCCGCAGGACCGGTGCCAGCGCCTTTGCGGGTGGCTTTGATTCCGGTCCCCATCCGGTGGGAATCCGGCGAGGGGTGGAAGCTATGGGACGGCAGTCCGGACCGCAGCAGGGGAGACAGTGGCGCCGTCAGTACGGCGCCCTCGAGGAAGATCCATCAGACAGGAGAGGGTACAGAGCTCGCGGTGAGTAGCCCCGATGAGGCTCTGTGATCTACACAGGTCTGTACATGTACGTGTACACATGTAGTGCTGGATGGAAGGGGGGCAGGGTGTCGGGGTAGGGTGAGCATTCATCCATCTACCGTACATGTAGCCTGGTCACAAGGATTGGGGAAGGAGTTGCTGGAATCAAGGGGATCGTGACTAACTTAGAGTCTAAAGCCGTGTTCGCATTGGACTTTTTCTTCCGCGGCCTCGCGGTAACTTACCGCGACATTCCTGAAGGTGTTTCTACCGTGTGTCCACACTTGGATTTATTTTCCGCGGCGCAGTGAGAAAATTCACCGTGTGAGGCTGGCAGAATGTCAACTATTGCGGGCACTGTGTACAATATTCTTTGACCGGAGCAGGATATGACGCGTCCTTCCACGCGTGGCTTACAAGCTGCACTAGTCAGATGCCAAGCTGTCATCGATCATCGCGTACATTGCAACTCGCAGTATAAATACAAGCATTAATCACCGATCCTCCCGAAATGGCCAGCAGTTCCGCATCCACTGTCCCAAAATCGAAAAAAAGAAAAGCATCCCCGGGAAGTACATCGGAGGGGCAAGCGAAAAAAGAACTAATGACGTAGGAGACTGGGAACTAGACTCCCACATTCGCATGCATTGATCCCGGAGCTGTGTGTGTGACGAAATACCGGATGTGCCACAGAGTGCAACTGTTTAACAGGGCGGAACTGTTCGCATTGGACTTTTCTATGGCCCTGTCAAGTTACCGTGGCTGAGCGGAAAGTTTCCGCGACCCCTTTCGCCCTGTTAGTTTTACATCACGCTCGCAGTAACTTGACAGGGAGGGGAGTTTTCCCCGTGTCCGCATTGGACTTAAAAATGTCATTCCTCCGCTCAGTCGCGGTAGATTGACAATTTTAAGTCCAATGCGAACACGGCTTAAGATTAAGACTATTGTAGGGATGTACATGGATACTTGAAATGTTGTTTTTATCTCAATTAAGTTTTATGGTACAGTACCGGTACATGTTGGCTGAAAAGAGTCGGTGTTAAAAACTTAGACGATAGTGGTGTCTGGATTCGCAGGGCCTGGCACATACATGTACCGGTACATGTACTGTACATGTAGCAGCACCACTTACCGTACTCATGCCTATTGTCCCTATGGGAACATACATGTACACCATGTACATGTAGGCCACCAACAAGATTGTTTATACACTGACAGTTTAGTGACTTCAATCTTTTGCCATTTTGCAGTGTCCTTGCTGCGTCCAATTAGTGCACCATAATGGCATGGTGCACATAATGGTCAAGCAAAGAACATACCAGCAAACCACGTGCACATCATATTGTAGATCAAGCAGGAACTGGGCAGGACCTTGCTGCATTGTAGCTGGAGTTTAGAAGAAGAGGAGAGGGTGGAGAAGATTGGAAGGCCACCTTGCCCGGGTTGTGTGATTGGGGCTTTTTGTCCACACAGAGCAAGCGTGACAATGTGCGGTTGAGATATCTTTGATATATCGCAGTGGCTGTTGTTACGGCAGTCGTCCGTGTGGTTCCCTGACTTGATTGTATTTCGTCAGCATTGCGGGCTGGTTGAGCCAGTCTATTAGCTGATAGTCTGGTTCCAAGAGCTAAACATCCTGACAAAAACTGTGAAGTCAGGGAACCACACGGACGACTGCCGTAACAACAGCCACTGCGTTGATATATAGCCCTTTAAGTTTTACATGTACCGTACAGGTACTGATCCCCTGCCTTAGTTTTAACCATATGGTAGACATGATAGGTTTGAGCACTGCTATTGCCCACATGACCACGGTTATAGTGGAGTCCAGTTAGTTTCATTCCTCGCTACAGTACATGTACCGGTACATGTATATGAAATCTCTATCTTTTTAAAGATTTATTATTTATTTCGGTAATTGGTATATTTGGCATATTTGTAATTTAGTTACATGTAGTTCTTTTTCCATATACATGTATATAATTTATATTTTTTGTTTTCTGTCATCCAATTAGTTTGGAGAGCCCCCCCCCCCCGACAGAAACTAGTTTCTTTTGGGCAATCCTTCGAGAGTTAATTGGTTGTTTCTGTTATTGTTGCTGTTGTTGTTTGTCTGTTTATTTGTTTCTTTGTTTTATTTCTTTTTTCAACTTTTTTTTTTACTTGTGTGCTGTACTGCTGTGATGTGAATGCTGTACATGTATCCCGAAAAATGAAATAAATAAATAAATAAATAAATATGTACATGTACAGTAAATGTACATGTACATTGTTCATTACATGTACCGGTAGACACATCCCAATATTTTGGTCTTGTCCTCACATGTCCTCAAAATAACCATGGTCAGATTTAAAGTACTGTACATGTAAATAGGGGTTTTTTTGTTGGATTTTTATTTGACCCTTGCACCTGCCTGAAAATTACAGGTGGCTTTTAACCCATGGAGCTACATACATGTACATGTGTATGTACACGTGTATATAACTCCATGGTTTAAACATGGGGTTTAACCATGCCCTGGATTTGGCAACTTTGCATTTTCTTGACATTGCTTATAGTCTGCTCTGAGCTTGCCACCAAATGCCAGGGGGGCTGTGCCATACCGTACCCCAAATGAGATCGACAGTACCACCCATTGGTCTTGGTATTGACAATAAATGGCTCCTGAGTATTCCAATGAGATGACGTCCCGTCGCCAGACAAACATGGCTTCTCTGTCTCCAGAATGCAAGCTGGACTGACAGCCCTGCAGCCGATTTCACGAAACTTCAAATGTTGCGTACGCAACATTTTGTTGCGTAACTTAAGCAACATTTTGCTGCCTTTTCTAAATAGTGCACAAAAGAGACATTGTGGTGCAAGACTTACGCAACATTTGTACGTTGCGTAACTTACGCAACTTTTCTTGTAATCGGCTGCTGTATCTCATCTTGAGTAAGTTTTCGAGGCCCTACCGGTACTGGAGCCATCTAGTACTCAGTGCTACATGTATGGTATGCATCCCCCCCCCCAGTTTTACCAGTGTCATGAATTGGTCCCACTCCCATTATATATGTACAGTACGCATCTGCCTGAGCATCACACCCGGAGAAGCAAGGTGGTCCCTTGGCAATAAGTACTCAATGTAGGACTAGGAGTCTTCCTCTACAACAAGTCTTCTTTTTTATATCAACCAGACAATGGTAGTCTTGTCTTACATTCAATGAAGTGAAAGATTTTGTTTCCAAAGCCACCGAGCTGTGCATTTTATTTAAGATACACATGTTAGCTTTGTACACGCCTATGTACTTGTACATGTACAGTGTACAGTACTACACTGTACATGTACACTGTGTAGGTCGCTTGGGGTGGGGGGGGGGGAGAATACAGTGCAAATATAACCTTGGTGCACAGCTACAAGTAATATAACTACTAAACTAGATTAGATCTGTCAAAGAAAAATAACGAAGATTAGCGTGAAAACTGCAAATGCCTTGAACTACACAATGACTGCATTGTTGCCCACGGCTTAGGCAGTTCAGCCTCTGTGAGCCCACACTACTGTACTGCAGTTTTGGCATGCCTCCTGTGAACTGAAGTGTACACGTACTTCATGGTTCTGTAGTGAGTGTGATGGATTTCTGGTCAGCCCGACTGAAGAGAGACTAATCATTGTGCGGTGCACTGAGAAGAGACCCACAGAAAAGTCTTGGATTAAGAGATGGCTCGGGCAAACGACGTCCTTCTCTTCATAGATTATAAAGCGCTTGATGGTTTGTGCCTGCGGGTCACTTTTCAAGTTGTTTGTGTGTGCCCTGTTGGCTGTACCTGTACATGTACATGGAGTGGAGACTGTGGCCTGTATTGGCAAAGCTGCTTTTAGCGCATAGGCCAGTCCATTCATTGCCAGATACTGTATGCTGGGACCTTCAATGGGCCTGTGTCATGTGCCATGGTATTGCCATATTGTCATGTAAATGATTAACCTCCTACACATACAGTGCATGTAGGGTATCTCATGCCTGATTGGTTTTCTGCTGCAGTAGGCTTTGGTACGGTGTGCGCCAGTGTACAGTTGGGTTGGTTGGTAGAGAGATTGATCCAGCTCTTCTCCATACTGCACTCAGTACGGTTGTATTGGTGAGAGGCGTCAGCCATGCCCTCAAGTTGTGAGTGAGTTAGTGTCTTGACAGTACACGGCGATTTCACTTACAGCAGGTTCTGTGTACATGTACTCTGGTTTTGAAGAGCCGTGCGCTTTGTAAAACCTGACTCTCCAAGACTTCGAGTCGGGGGACTAGGCACCGTCATGTGCCTGAAGTATTTCACCATCTGCCCCCTGTTTGGGGTATCGGACCCTGCCCAGGCCCTGGCCAAACGCCAAGGCCTCTCGGACAGCGAAGAGGACGACGCCTACAGGAAGGGTCCGCCCTCTGAGGCGGCCTCGGCCTCGGGGGAGTCCCCGGTGCCCGAGAAGGAGTTGAGTCTCTCCTACCGAGAGGGCTCCAACGCCGACAACGGCTCCCTGGTGGAGTCCTTAGCCGAGGACGTTGTGCGCACGACAACCGTTGACGGTGCTGAACAAGGTACCCATACTCCCTGCCTCTGCCGGCCCTGTGTGCCTGTTGCTTCTAGTGTCTATAGACAATGCTTTGCACACATGGACCCCACCACTCTCTATATTTTGGCAATTCTACGGTAACTTACATGTACAACCTACATGTAGTACATGTTGGTTACACGTTAAGTGACTTAAGCCGCGTTTCCACTGGACTTACTTTGGTCAAAGTAACCGAGACTATGGTTACTTTTCCCGTTTTAAGTCCAGTGGATACGGCCCAGTTAAATTTCGACTCGGTTATTTTAACCGAGCCAAATGGTTACTTTTACCGGCCAACCTCTGCCCGGTAAAAGTGACCAGGTAAGTTTAACCTAGCCGATTAGTCCAGTGGAAACGCTCCACTCGGTAAAACGCGACTCGACGTACATGCACTGTGCACAAATAATTTTTGCCAGCTCGGTTACTTTAACCATCATCTCGGTTAAATTTTAGTCCAGTGGAAATGCAGCTTTTGACGTCCTTCATCATCATTCTTGAAGGACTCCAATTTATCGATTGTGTTAATGGAATTAGTAAGTACACCACTTAAGAATCCTTCAAAATGCATGCAATTTTTTTTTTTGTAAACTTACAGTATGTTACAAAAAAAGGTACAAATCCGTGGAATTGCCCGTTTGCATGTACATGTGCTGTACTTTTGCACATTCGGTGTCATTTTCTTTTTAAGAAATGGCAAAGAAAACTGGACCTTTGACAGTGGCCTTCCCTAACATGCCAAATAGTCAGCTAGTCTTTGCCAGGTCGGTTTGCCAGTCGGAAGCATGAAATCATGAACTCATTTAACTGCCACACATCTCTAGGGATTCTCATGAAATTGCAAACAACCAATTGTTGTAACTAATTTCCTTAATTCAGTATTTGTAAGTTTTCAGTTCAAGTTAATCATTCATAGTGTACATGTACCTGTGAGTACTACATGTACTACTAGTACATGTAGTATCTACATGTACAAGCACAGTATGGAACTTTGGACACAGATCGCATTGCTAATTTCACGATATGCTGAAATTGCTGATGTTTGAGTGATTGGAGTCACATGCATACACGTATACTGTATGTCGTGGATATTGATAGGCGAGATATCGTTTTGCATGTGTGCACTACCTGCAGCGTTCAATTTCCCATATGGAGCTAATCAGCCATGCGATAGGGAATGCAGCTAGTAAATGCTCCAATCCATGATATGGGCCGGATTCCTCATGGAGAAATAATGTCTTCGTGGTTTCAACATTTGTGTTATTGATATGCTCTTAATTGCGCTTTTAAGCATTTGGATGGATTTTAATAGGACGCCACCATCTTGTCCGAATAATGAGTTGTCAATGTGTGTCAGACAGAACTTGTCAGGAGACTGCCAAACCCAAGTGTCACACTGTTGGTTGAGCAGACAACCATGCCCAAATCTTTTCCGATCATCGCCCTGATTACCTAGCAAAACCAAAAACCTTTTTTTTCAAAGGCAGAAGAATCTCTTTTATTCACTTTGCTGCACTGGGCCTTTTTACCATATGGGGCTTTCAGAATGATGAGCCATTTTCCAAACTCACGGCATACAAAGTGGTTAAATAAAGTAACCGTGCTTTCATGTGCAGTCATATACAGCATACTGGTACCTGGCCAGAATTTCTCAAGTCAAATGAGATTGGAAGGTTTTCGTGGTGAGAATAGCAAGAGTTTTAAATAGGTTTGCGGTGACACCATGCAAAGTTCACTTTTGTGAGTATGATTTGTTCCCAAAAGAACCGGATGAACTCTTTCCAAACAGTATCCTCTGTTCGTCTTCAGGAGAGTAGCTTGATGCACCATGGGTCACAGATTGGATAAGGCATGAGGCAGTAAAGCACTAATAGGTCTTTCTTAATATTTATGCAAATTGTATGCGTCAAACTGAAAGCGAGGCTATGTGCGCTAGATTTCCAAGATTAATTCTTCCCCGCTCCTTTTTAAAACTTTTCCTGACATATTCTTCAACAAAACGGAACGTTATTTTACCGGTAGGAACAGCGGTAAGGTCCCTTGAATTTACCGCCATCTTGAAAAATCTAGCGCCCATACGTGTAGCATCGTTTTGGGCTCAATGCCTACAATTTGCATAAATATCAAAAAAAGGCCTGTATAGTACATGTACATGTAGACATTCTACTTACGCAGTGGCTGTTGTTACGGCAGTCGTCCGTGTGGTTCCCTGACTTGATTGTATTTCGTCAGCATTGCAGGCTGATAGTCTGGTTCCAAGAGCTAAACATCCTGACAAATACTGTGAAGTCAGGGAACCACACGGACGACTGCCGTAACAACAGCCACTGCGTTCTATTTATGCCATGAAAAACTCTTAACCCGTCAGTCTGCACATGCCAAAGTGCTTTTGCTCTGTAAACATTGTTTTTCTACATTATAGAGTAATATACCGGTACAGTACAACAGTATTGCAAACTGCTGACTGACTAAAATAATTCAAATGAACAACTCATGGATTTACAGGGCCTTGCATTTTGATCTTAGCAGGAAATGTCCCGTCCGCTCAATTTTGAAGTTTGACATCATATTGCATGTATTAGGAGCTTCGTGTGTGTTGAACACTGTCCATGGAGGAAACAAAAATCTACAAGATGAATTGATGTACATGTAAAGTGTACATTAGAAGCATCTGACACTATGAACATCTATACAGTGAAAATGGGTTGAAGATGTTATTTAGCCAAAAATTCACCGTGTTTTCACCCCTATTTCATGGCACACAGTTAGCCAAGTCATTATCACAGTGTTTTCACCAGTGGTGCCATATATATTCCTGGTGGTAAATGGCTAGAGGCAATTTAGAAGTATCTGGGAGTGACAGGTACAAGGACACCATACAGTACCTCTATCGGGGCTGGCGGTCCCTATAATTATTCTGGTAATTGAATTAGCCATCCCCCAAGGCTGGAGCTTGCCACCCTAGATATTCACATTTTTTTCACGGTCTCTTTAGTTACCTGAAGATGTCCTTATCGGGACAGAGAGGTGATTATTTTCACTGTCAATTCATTGTAAAATGCACCGGGACATCACAGTGACATTTTAGTTCATGGTGTGAGAGCATGGAGGAATAATCCTTAGTCCTCCATGCTGTGAGTGAGAGGCCTTAGCACTGCTGTCTTTCTGACCAGCATTCCAAGATCGGTGAACTCATGGTGCCCAGTCATGAATCGACAGATTAAACGAAAAAAGGACTGTGTCATAATATTATGGTGACAGGCCCAGCCACTGTTTACATTACCAGGGAGTTGTCTGAGCACCGTGTGCCTCGCAGCACAAACACAGCAACGCGTGGGCAGCCTGAGTCAGTCAGTGCGGGCATCTGCTAGTGTTTGCTCAAGAAGACTGCCAGTAACTCTGCTCAGTGCTGATAGCACACGGGTATTGTGACTTTGTACATGTAGGTCCACACTCAGGTCTCTACCCGCACAAGTAACAGTCTGTTAAACTTTAAACAATGGATAGAGTGAGTTAATACGGTAAATACACTGGGATAATTGCCAACAGAAAACAGAAAACCCAACTTGGATATCGTGCTATTGGGACGGCTGAGGGCAGTGTTTTCAAAGTTTCTCGTATTCGAGCTGCAAATATCTGTAGGGCGGAGCAACGTCGTTGGTTTGTCCATGGCAAATAGGCAAGGCTCTCTCCCTTTGATGAATCGGTTTTCTTAGAAGGGCTACGGTATTGTTGGTCCGTGCTCATTATGATTGCAGATGAGCAGGTGGTTGTCACGTGGTGTTGTTGCGGCAGACAAACCCCTGAAAGTCTTCTGAAATTGTACGATGCTTTTTTTTTATGAGAATGTATTGTATGAATTAGAAGTTACATGTGTTTTGTAGCTTCTTTAAAGTGTGATATAAGATTCGGTCCCTTATTTGGTTTGCGTGTTTTTAGTAGTGCTTTTACAAGAGTCAATTATTATAAGTTTTGTGTATACAGTATTATGTTAAGCACTGTTTTGTGAGGTGATGTACAGTACAGTAGGTGCAGAGGTAGAGAAGGCACGATCACCGTGGCGAGACACAGATGGCAATGCAACGTCTCTCCGCCAGCGCTGCGCAGACACCTGCGACTGTCCCCGGGTGCATCCGATTGAGGAGATTGGGGCCGATGGTCTCATTTGAGTCTGTTTCTTTGGTCTCTTTGCAGGAGTGCGTGGGGATGACGTCTCTCTGACTGAGCAGGGCATGGCACCGGGCAGTACAGGCTCCCTGGAGTACCACGATGACCCCGAGGATGGCAGGCTTGGGGAGGTGGGGGACGAGGCCTACCTGGTGGCTGCTGAGGAGCCCGTGCCAGAGGTACGTAGGTGCTTGGAAGGAGAGAGACTGGGAGAGAGGCAGAGACAAACAGAGAGTCATAGAGCAAGCGAGAGAGCAAACGAGAGAGATAGCGAGGAAGGGAAAGAGTGAGAGTCTGAGAGCGAGAGAAAGAAAGTGAGAGAGTAAGAAAAAGATAGAGAGACAGAGTGAGAGACAGAGTGAGAGAATGAGAGAGAGCGAGAGAGTGAGAGTCTGAGAGCGAGAGAAAGAAAGTGAGAGAGTAAGAGAAAGAGAGAAAGAAAGTGAGAGAGTAAGAGAAAGAGAGAAAGAAAGTGGGAGAGTAAGAGAAAGAGAGAGAAAAAGTGAGAGAGTGAGAGAGAGAGTGAGAGACAGAGTGAGAGAATGAGAGAGAGCAAGGGAGTAAGAGAAAGAGAGAGAGAGTGAGAGACAGAGTGAGAGAATGAGAGAGAGCAAGAGAGCGAGAGAGTAAGAGAAAGAGAGAGAGAGTGAGAGACAGAGTGAGAGAATGAGAGAGAGCAAGAGAGCGAGAGAGTAAGAGAGAGTGAGAGAGAGAGAGAGAGAGTGAGAGAATGAGAGAGAGAGAGAGAATGAGAGAGAGAGAGTGAGAGAATGAGAGAGAGAGAGTGAGAGAATGAGAGAGAGAGTGAGAGAATGAGAGAGAGAGTGAGAGAATGAGAGAGAGAGTGAGAGAATGAGAGAGAGAGTGAGAGAATGAGAGAGAGAGTGAGAGAATGAGAGAGAGTGAGAGAATGAGAGAGAGAGCGAGAGAGAGAGCGCGAGAAAGAGAGGGAGAGACGAGAGAGTGAAAGAGGGAGAGAAAGACAGTGAGAGAGAGTGTGAGAGTGATAGAGAGATGTGGAGAGAGGTGGAGAGAGAGATTCATGTACAGTGTATGTATGTACATGTACAGTATGTGGAAAGAGAGAGAGAGGTAGAGAGAGGGGGGTGGCAGAGAAAGAGAGGTGGAGAGAGGAGGTGGACCGAGATAATAGAGAGTTGGAGTGAGAGGTGTAGAGATGTGTTGGCAGAGGGAGAGAGCGAGAGACATACATGTACCCGGTACATGTATGGAGAGGTTGAGAGACAAAACAAGAGAGATAGAGTGAGAGAGGGGTGAAGCTGGGAAATGGTGGGAAAATGGTGACCAAGTGCTTCAGGGTGGTTAGGAAACTAAAGTTCTTAAAACAAATCTTAAAATTTAGTGGGCCTGACGTTTCGATCTTAGCAGGACCTTTCTCAAAGGCAGTTCTTAAAACAAAGGAAAATAAACCAGACCCGGAAATCTGAATGAACAGACAGAAATTGAGTTGACTGGGACTTGTACTCAAGATGTTTGGCTCATCGCACCACAAAACCTCAGGCCCTCTTAGAAGGCTATTGCTCATCCTAAGAA
This sequence comes from Luidia sarsii, assembly GCA_949987565.1. Lineage (NCBI taxonomy): Eukaryota > Metazoa > Echinodermata > Asteroidea > Paxillosida > Luidiidae > Luidia > Luidia sarsii. The sequence continues at coordinate 2,640,348 of OX465101.1, read as the reverse complement.
TTGAAATCATTGAAAATTAAACCCATCCAATTGAACAGCAAAATATAATATGACATGGTCACCGTGAACTGTTTTGTCTGATTATTGATGGTGGGTGCACTGACAGTTGTGTAAATGCCACGTACCACTCCAGCCACTTCACTGATTAGGGGCTGGCGTGCCCATTGTCCTCCCCTCCATGGTGGGACCGTGGGAGGGAGGGAAAGATCTATGGGGTGGGTTGAGCAGAGTCCATTTTGTTACTGCAGTTCTTTTGATATGATGGTGTGTGTGCCTTTTTTGTGGGTACCGTACATGGTGCCCACTGCTTAAATCTTTCCTAATCCTACAATAGTACAGTACATTGTTTGTTTGTGGATGTCACAAACTCACAGTCCTCCTATAGGATGAGTTTGTGCATGAAACCCACTGCCTCAATCCTCTTGATAGGAGTTAGTGTATGAAACCTACCGTACTGTACATGTACATGTACAGTACATGTACATGTACTGCCTCAATCCTTCACAATTCTCCAATAGGAGTTTGTGCATGAAACCCACTGCCTCCATCCGTCATAATCCTCAAATAGGAGGTTGTGCATGAAACCCACTGCCTCAATCCTTCACAATTCTCCCATTATGAGTTTGTGCATGAAACCCACTGCCTCAATCCTTCACAATCCTCCAATGTGAGTTTGTGCATAAAACCCACTGCCTCAATCCTTCACAATCCTCAAATAGGATTTTGTGCATGAAACCCATCACTTCAATCCTTCACAATCCTCCAATAGGAGTTAGTGCATGGAACCCATCACTTCAATCCTTCACAATCCTCCAATAGGAGTTAGTGCATGGAACTGCCTCAATCCTTCACAATTCTCCCATAGGAGTTTGTGCATGAAAGTGAAACCCACTGCCTCAATCCTTTACAATCCTCCAATAGGAGTTAGTGCATGGAACCCACTGCCACAATCCTTCACAATCCTCAAATAGGAGTTAGTGTGTGCATCCCACTGCCTCAATCCTTCACAATCCGCCAGTAGGAGTTAGTGCATGGAACCCACTGCCACAATCCTTCACAATCCTCCAATAGGAGTTAGTGCATGGAACCCACTACCTCAATCCTTCACAATCCTCCAATAGGAGTTAGTGTGTGCATGGAACCCATTGCCTCAATCCTTCACAATCCTCCAATAGGAGTTAGTGTGTGCATGGAACCCACTGCCTCAATCCTTCACAATCCTCAAATAGGAGTTTGTGCATGAAACCCACTGCCTCAATCCTTCACAATCCTCAAATAGGAGTTAGTGTGTGCATGGAACCCACTGCCTCAATCCTCAAGTCCAGTGGATACGGGTCTAAACACTGTATTAAATTTGAACCCTGATCCCATGCTTTTCATATGAATGTACAGTAATGTTTGTTTGGCCACTCCTCTTCTGACAGGACCTTCTTGCCAACCAGGAGACGGCTCCCACCATCGGCCAGCTGGAAGTGATCTTTGACTACAGCGGCGACAGCGGCCGCATGAACGTGACGGTGGTCCGGGGCCTGGGCCTGCCCTCCAAGGACAAGGGCGGGGCCGGGGCGTGGCGCCTGCGCATCCTCCTCTACCCGAAGAAGCAGCGCACCAAGACCCGCATCCGGGAGACGGAGGAGCCCGTCTTCAAGGAGCTCTTCCGCTTCACCCGCATCCGGCCCCACGAGCTGGTCAACACGGCCATCCGGTTTCGGCTGTACGCCGCCGAGCGCATGCGCAAGGAACGGCTGGTGGGCGAGGGGCTGGTCAAGTTTGCCTCCATCAACACCACCACCCCTCAGACCGTACAGGTCAAGCTGGTGGCCAGAAGTGAAGCTGTGAGTGCCAGCCTTTTCCTTTTTGTATCACTCTAAACCGTTGTGTGACCCGCTCTGCAAACTACATGTACATAGGAGTTCCTCCGGTTCTTTTCAGAACCACACTTACTCACAAAAGAGAATTTCCATGGTGTCTCCGCAAACCTATTTATCCTGATATTCTCACCATGCAAACCTTCAAATCTCATTTTACATAGGAATATGTACATGTGTATTTCCAAGCATCGGAATCTGTTGTCAAGAGCTGGTAAAAAGTGAAAAGAAAAAAAAAATACCCCAAAAGAGGAATGATTCATCCAAAATAGGAATGGTTGGCAGTTGTGCTTTTCTGCTGCGCAGAAATTGCCAGTAAGTGAGAATTGGGTGATTTCTGCTCATTTCAAACCCTGCCCGGTCTCTCGTGTAACTTTTTCTCCCGCTATCAGGGCAGCGGAGATGGCAACGCCTCGCCGTACTCAAGCACCTCGGACCTGTCGGCCAGCGGCGACAGCAACGCCTCGCTGCAGTCGCTCAGCCACGGCAGCATGCCGGAGCTGCTGGTGGGCCTGACCTACAACGCCACCACGGGCCGACTGGCTGTGGAGCTCATCAAGGGTAGCCACTTCAAGCAGCATGCCGCCGGCAGACCCCCAGGTATGGAAAGCACACGCACCCCCACAAGCACACTCACACATACAGTACAAGTATTCATACATGTACATGTAGTTGGGCACTTTTCCAAAACTCGGCTTAGGCTCCGGCTTCGTCTCGGTAAATTTTTTTTAAGCTGAAATCACAGGTCGGAGTTCTTTGTTAACACTTCGCGCTGGGCATTTTCCCAGTGCCCATGACCGGCCATACGGAGGTTTTTGAATAATGCGTTTTTGTTATTTTCAAATCTCGCTAAAACAATCGGAGCGTTATATTTCTGTGAAAGGGATCGATAAGGGGATACCGGTTCTATGGGTACAAGAGAGTAAAACCTGGCACAATTCGTTGACATCGTTGACATTCAAAAATGAAGCCAAAGGCCTAGCGTTTCCATGCCTTTTACTTAAAAGTGAAGGAAAGAAGTGGAGACAACTAGCCGGAGCCTGAGCCTAAGCCGGATTTTGGGAAATGTTCCTGGATCTGTACCCCTGGCTTTGTTCTTGTGCACTAACGCAACCGAGTGAGAAAAACTGTTTAAGAAATGCTCCCATTTCAACCATATTCAATTTCCTGGGTAGAACCATATTTGGACCGTATGTCCCTCATATAAAAACACATCAATTTGCGACTGATTCGCACCCATGAAAAATGTCCCCTTTTTGAATTATTTTCAAAATTCAATGTGAAATCCTTGTGGAGACACCTATGCACCTTTAGAATTTCCCTTGGAGACCAATATTCAACCTATTGTTCTCGGTCGTGTGCGATCCCCCTGTCTGAGGTGCTGTAGCCAGGTTTACAACATTTTTCGTTGTCTGCATCTGAATTAAAGCGGGGGCGTGATCCCTGAAGCTTGAGATATACGGCAGTTAATGGTTGAATTGCTTCTGACTGGCGCCCCCCACCCCGCCAAAGAACATTGACTTATTTGAGAGCCCACCATCCGTTATTCATCCAACTTGGTGGAGCCACAGTACACGCATGCATAGTTTTTTTCTTTGTCAGGAGAGGATTACCATTCCAAATGTTCGTGTGGCGTTAAGAGCTTGTGGCCGGCATGTTGGATGATGGGAATTATTAACATAGCATTGTTATGAACATAGCATTGCATTCACAGTGGCTTAGCCCATTCAGGGCCCAATGTCATAAAAAAATCATAGAGCTGCTTAAGCGTGAAAAGCAAGAAATTTCTTGCTCGGCTGAAACGAGATTGCCAACCACGTTCCGCCCGATACTTGTGGTACATGTACTTGTCTACTTGACTTGTAGTCCAGTATTGGACACTCAGCCAAGTGGAACTTTGGCTGGCAACCTGATTCTATCCGGGAAGGTTTTTCGTGCTTAAAAATATTGGTGCTGAAGGAGCTCTGTGAGATTGGCCCCTGGTCCTTAAGCCTCTCTATGAAGGGGGGCGGTGCACTGTTTTGAGACAGTAATATGATTGTTCCGGTTTTCTTTCATATTTCACCCACGCAATTATCCTCTTTTTGGTGGAGATCTGTGTGATGTGCGTTTTTTAGAGAGAGCTTTCCTTCTTAGATAAATTTGAAGGTTGGCATGGTGGAAGCACAATGTAAGAAAATTGAATATAGGAAGGTTTGCGGTGACACCATGTATCAGGTCTCTTAAAGGAAGAGGTTTGGTTCTGAAAAGAACCTGAGTGGTAACTCGACGTTTCGACCAGTATGCTCTGGCCGTCATCAGGAGGAACCACACTGATACATGGTGTCACTGCAAACCTTCCTATATTGATTCACCCACCATGCAAAGCCTTAAGTCTTATTTATGCAAGAAAGTTTGCTTAACCGGCTCTTCAGAGTCGTACTTCATCTGGAAAGAGAGGACTTGAGTGTACATGGTACATGTATCACCGCCAACTCTCCACACTCTTTCCTTCTTGCTTTTCAAGTTGAAACACTGGAAACTAGGACTGTGACAATTTACTGCCAAGTCAAAACAAGAAGTACATGTACACTGCCCCTCAAAAGTTATAGCACACCCACACACAAATCTGCTTCGTGTTTTTTCACCTAATTAAATCATAGATAATGTGTTTACAAATCATACCTGTCTCTTTAGTGGTATATCTATTGCCAATTACCGGTAGTCACATTTTATTGACACAATTATGCTTTATGTGTCCAGAATGTCAATTAATCGAACGTCATAATTATCGCTGTGCACAAAGTCAATGGGAGTTAACGTTAAATCCAAGATGGCGGTTAAACGTTGCGACGAAAGTGCGTCGCGAAGTTGCTCTTTTTAGCTGTAATGCAGAGGGTGCTTCGTAGTGGAAATATGATTATTACTGATTAAAATAATGACTCCAGACACAGGTTTGAGAGTTTACTGAACAGCTGTGATATTTCAAAGTGAAATCTTAAGTTGAAAATTGCGCAGTGGGTGCGCTATAACTTTTGAGGGCCAGTGTACATGTATGTTGTCGCTGTACAAGTGTTACATGTATGTTGACATTGCCTGATCAAGTAGTTGAGACTATTTTGAATCATTGAGATCAGTTGTAGGCTTTCATGAAATCAAGCAAAAGTTGGGCACAACACTTGACAGCTCAGTTGTGTGTGGTCTGTGGAGTTGAGATTTCGGTCTTCCTTAAAATGCTTTTCTTTTCCTCGGGCCAGATTCCTATGTCCGCATTGCCCTGATGTCCTCCAGTGGCTTTGAGATGACCAAGAGCAAGACGTCTATACGACGAGGCCAGCCCAACCCAACCTACAAAGAGACATTCATCTTCCAGGTAACATAGTGACTGAATGGTCACTCAATAGTTAGTCACTCAGGAGTCGGTCACTGATCACTCAGTGGCCACTTATCATTCAGCCATCGGTGACTCACTGGACCCCAGTATGGGACACTGTTTGGTGCTCATTTTGTATAGAATGGTCACTCGCAGGATACTCATTGGTCATGCCCTGATCACTCATTGGCCAGATGAAGTTTACAGCCCTGTCACTCATTGGTTATTGCCCAGTGACTCATTGTACCAATTGGTCACTCAATGATCACTCATTGGTCACTCGTTGGTAACTCATTGGTCACTCATTAGTAAATCATGTAAATCATTAGTCACTCATTGGTCAATCATTGGTCACTCGTTGGTTACTCGTTGGTCACTCATTGGTCACCCGTTGGTCACTCGTTAGTCACTCGTTGGTCACTCGTTGGTCACTCGTTGGTCACCTGTTGATCACCTGTTGGTCACTCGTTGGTCACTCATTGGTCACCCATTGGTCACTCGTTGGTCACTCGTTGGTCACTCGTTGGTCACTCGTTGATCACTCGTTGGTCACTTGTTGGTCACCCGTTGGTCACTCGTTGGTCACTCGTTGGTCACTTGTTGGTCACTCGTTTGTCACCCGTTGGTCACTCATTGGTCACTCATTGGTCACTCATCAGGCACTCATCAGGCACTCATCAGGCACTCATCAGTCACTCAGTGGAAATTCCCTGGGAGCTCCCTGATCACTGAAAAAAAATCCAGGCAGCTCATGTTGGATTCAGACCTGCAACTCCACTGAGCATGCAGTCCTACATTTGTACATGTACATCAGTAGGGCAAACCCTCAATGAATTACATTCTCCTTGAGGCAAAATCATAGCGCGTTTATAAGATGTTGAAGCCAAGATGTTGAGGCCAAGATGTCGAGTCCAAGATGTCGAGGCCAAGATGTCGAGGCCAAGATGTCGAGGCCAAGATGTCGAGGCCAAGATGTCGAGGCCAAGATGTTGAGGCCAAGATGTTTGAGTCCAAGATGTTGAGTCCAAGATGTCGAGGCCAAGATGTTGAGGCCAAGATGTTGAGGCCAAGATGTTGAGGCCAAGATGTTGAGGCCAAGATGTTGAGGCCAAGATGTCGAGTCCAAGATGTCGAGTCCAAGATGTCGAGGCCAAGATGTCGAGGCCAAGATGTCGAGGCCAAGATGTCGAGGCCAAGATGTCGAGGCCAAGATGTTTGAGGCCAAGATGTTGAGTCCAAGATGTCGAGGCCAAGATGTCGAGGCCAAGATGTTGAGGCCAAGATGTCGAGGCCAAGATGTTGAGGCCAAGATGTCGAGTCCAAGATGTCGAGGCCAAGATGTCGAGGCCAAGATGTCGAGGCCAAGATGTCGAGGCCAAGATGTCGAGTCCAAGATGTCGAGTCCAGATGTCGAGGCCAAGATGTCGAGGCCAAGATGTCGAGGCCAAGATGTCGAGGCCAAGATGTCGAGGCCAAGATGTCGAGGCCAAGATCTTGAGGCCAAGATCTTGAGGCTAAGTTGTTGAGGCCAAGATGTCGAGGCCAAGATGTTGAGGATGTTGACCAAGACTTTGACCCCAACCCCTTGATGTAACCCACACCACCGCCTCCCCCTCCCCCCTCCCCTCCCCTCCCCTCCGCCACCACCACAGGTTGCCCAGTTCCAGCTGGCCGACGTGACCCTCATGTTCACCGTCTTCAACAAGCGGGGCATGAAGCGCAAGGAGACCATCGGCTGGTTCTCCATGGGACTCAGCAACAGCAGCGACGAGGAAGGAGCCCACTGGCGGGAGATGCGGGAGTCCAAGGGCCACCAGGTCTGCCGCTGGCACATGCTTTCCAACAAGTAACCGGACCAACAACCCCCCCAAAAAAACAATTGGACCTCCAATTCAGGTTGACCTCCGCGCAGATTTAAGTGACCTATAAACGGACAGCAGCAGACTCCAGGGACCGATTTCACTAACGTTTTGCGATCATCGCAAACGCAAAAAAAAACCTGAAATCCATTATTAAAGTGCGATGGATTTCTGACTTGGCGATCGATTTGGGGGTTTGTGATGATCGCAGAGCATTAGTGAAGTCGGCCCTAGTACATTGGAAGTCCCCATTTTGGGAAAACCGTTCGGGCAAAACTGCGGTGCCAATGCGGTGTTATGTCACAAACCAGGGGCGAAGATGAGGCCACATCATGTCACACGTATACAAATGCAGGTTTGTTGAGCCCCTGATGGCATTAGTGTTCTGATACCAATTTCAGTCGGCGCTGTCCGTCTGTAGGTTATTTATGTCTGTTGCACCCTCTATGAAGGACCCCTCAGCCAGAGGGCCATTACTGTACACTAATTCGTCGTCACTTTGCCTTGGAGAGGAAGAGATTAAGACAGTGACCAAAATCTATAACGAGCCCGCCACTGAAATGGCTCGCAATAACACACGAGTCTATGGGAAGCGGCTGCAGCCGCCACAGTGGGTGTGCTGCGGCCACCATAGATCAACAATCTGAAGCCATAGCCAGTGAGCGGGGAACATGTGCCCGACCTACGGTATGCTCCCTGACCCTTGACCTGGCAGCCCCATCTCATGGATTGACCTGAATACTTAGGCTTAAGTCTTGACACTGCCCTGGCTGTGATGCGTCTTCAAATTGGTAAAACTGGAAAAAACATTTTTTGAATTTTTTTTTTTTCCTTTGCCAGGGCTGAAAATGATGATATTCCAATAGCATTATTGACAAATGGCTTTGAATGGCCACACGTTTAGAACCTCTTGTTTTCGGGGGAGAGCACGGAATCTTAAAATGGGGCCAACTGTGTTGGCCAAAAGTCTTGCCCACAGTTTGTGTACATTTTTGCCTGCGATTGACTTCACCAAACTCACCATGGCCTCCAATGAGTGATGCACTGTATGAGTAGAGTAGCAAGGCTTTGAGAAATCGACCAATATCAATCCTAATCAAATGTGTGAAGTCTTCCTTGACATATCTTGGCACGCTTCTTTCAGGCTATTGCAAGGGCACTTCCTAGATTTTGGTCTGAGGGAGATGGTGACTACGTTTCTTGTGAACGTTGACATACCAAATGTAATTTTTCTGTATCCTTTCTACAACTTATGTACTTTTTTTTGTGCTAGGTTTGTTACGTTTTGTTATCCTGATTGAATTGCATTATGAATGAGTGAAACACGTAGCATGATGTAGGTGTAACGGGGCAACTTACTGTAAGAAATTAATACTACAGTCAAAAATATTTATTTACTTGTATGTGTATGCATTCCTGCAAGAATGGGAATTATTTGGACAAGCATGCTATACCGTAGAAGTTAGCCTTTCAACCTTTTTTTTCCGCCACCTGAATCCTTCATTTCGGTTCAACTGGAAGCTTGAAAAGCAGTTTTTTGTTTCTTTGTATTGAGCTATTTGTTCTTTAACAAAATAGTCTGTTCACTCTTTGGATCCTTGGTGAAAAGCCACTTTTTTTTCATGCGAGAATATAAAGATGGAGCCAAAGTTAGAAGAATCATAAAACAAAACTTATTGAAGAAGAGTGTGCCTAAAATATAGGAGATACACCTGTAGTCTGGTTCACGACTAGACTTGTATCTCAGACTCTATAAATGATGGATATTGTATGACTATGTACTGTACATGTATGCTACTGTTATAGGAAACAGATTCCTTGTTGTAAGCATACAATTCTAACCCATTTTACGACAAGAATGAATATCCTTTAACATACCTCAGTACTTTCATGTTCTCTCACCGCAGTTTTTTTGTTTTTCAATTTCTAAAAAGAAAGATGTATTTGTGAGTTTGAGTAACTGCCATCTTTTAGGCATGATTCGTATCAGTGTAACATGTACACGATGTACTAAAATTATTAATCTTTGGAAATGAAAAACTTAATCACTGTTTTGATATCCAACCATTTGTAATACTTAAAATGTCCTGAAATCATTGTCTAAATACCCCCACTATAATTCACTAAAAGAAAGACAAAGAACTTCTTCCCTCTTTTGTATTTTTTTTCTATTTAAAGTAATTGTGCTATTGATCTAAATTTATTAAATGGATTTTGGGGGTAAATATTATAGAGGGTCAGGAGTTTGTTTGACTGAGACAACTAAATATTTCAAATAATTAGAATATTTACAGTGGGTTCAAATAATGTAGACTAACAGCAGGACAATTTTCAGGATGTTTTCATCTCTTCAGATCCTGATTTTATATTTTATTTTTTATTGTTTATTTTTTTTGGGGGGGGGGCTCGTTCAAGGAGGCAGGGATAAATTGAAGGCAAGAATGGAATCCGATTGAATGAGGTGGATCCTGCACTAAACCTATGAAATGCAAATTTTATGAAGCGGAGACTTACAACTGAACCGTACAATCCCAAAAAGAATTGCTTGAATTTGGCTCTTTTCCATGTTGGAATTTTGGGAAATTTCAATGATTTGGAAAGAGGTAATGTGTTTGGGGTGGTTTTTTTTAACCAAGTTGGTAGTGATTGACGGTACATGTATGCTAATTTGTTTTTTGGGGTCCCTGCCTTGTACGAATTATGAAGTAATTAGTTGTTTGATGTTACCAGGAACTTGGTACTAAGGTCATGGACATAGTCTCGGTCTGATTTGGTTGCCAGTTGCCATGGATATTTGGGTTTTCGGGGAGGCAGTTATCCTGCATGTTAGTCAGTAGCTTGTCTTGCCCCAGTGAATGTTGCCCAGTGCATTTGTTTGGTTTAGTTAGTGAGAACGTTGGTGACCTGAAATGTTTTTGTTAAAATTGGGTTTTTTTGTCAAAGAGTATACCAGTTATGTGCAAAATGCTTAGGACATACGATCCAAGCAACCTATAGACTTTTTTCTGAAATCGACCCTACATGTGACAAAAAGGAATTAATTTAAAGAAGTATTCAGTCTTCTAATTGAACCAATTGAATGAATGACTCCTGTCATCACTTAATTGAGGGGTTTCTGCTCTCTTTTCTTGGGCAGGGCTGACCTTAAAGTGAAAGACATCCAATCTTGGGATTATGGTCCTTACTATTGATGAGCCATTTGGCTCATGCTCTATCGCTGTTAGAACTGCCATTGATGTGGGTGTTAAGTAGGCATGTGTTGCCCTTCAGTACAGTTGCATGCACGATGTACCATCTGAAATGTATCATGAGAGCTCCGATAAGGACTAGCTTGCAGCAGCAGCGTTGAAGTGCAGAAAGTTCTCAGAAATGCCCTCGTGGAAACCACCACCCTCTGTAGTTCTGAGGGCAGCTATTGATGTGTGTCTAAAGCCGCGCAAATGGGTAAATTGACCATTTTAAGTCCAGTGCGGACAGCCCAGGAAGTTTTCCTCCCAGGTAACTTACCCAACTCCAGTGGGTAGTTTAACCGACCAACTTCTGCCCGGTTAAATTGACCAGGTCAGTTTAACCGAGTCGATAAGTCCAATCCGGACACGACATCTCGGTAAACGACTCGGTAAAAAAACGCATCCGGCGCCCCGCACGTTACGTTACTGTATGCGAGACTCGTGCGGGCGCAGGGTAACAATGTCTGTGTACCTAGAGTACATGCACATGTATGTACATGAGTCGGTTAGTTTTACCCATCGTCTCGGTTAGTTTACGCCAGGAAGATTTACTCATTGGAATGTTACCCATGGGCTCGGTAAAAAATAAGTCCAGTGTGGACACGGCTTAAACTGCAAAGTGCCGAAGCATGCCCAACACAAAAAACAAAATGCCCTCACATACTTGTGGCCAACACACTGCCAAGAATTAGATGTGATAGGGTGTGGTAACGTAGGAGTAGCAGACATGGTGCACAGATGTGGCCTGCAGATACACTACTGGTACTTTAAGGCGACAATTATAATGCAGTACTAACTACCTTAAAGAGTTGTTGTAAATACAGAAAGGTTGTTCTGTGAAGATGAACAAATTTGATATGGCTTGTGAGGTTCACTAATACTGGACATTTTAAGATCCTTCTATCCCAGTCTTCCCTTTAGTGTTCAGAAAACTAATTTAATGATCCAATAATCTTACAAGGTTTGTGGTTTTTTCATGTTTCTTTGTGTGCCTTCTCGAAAGATTGACTGTATTTTTCAATTTAAGTACATGTATATCACTCTATGCCAGCTAGCATGCCTTTTTCTTATGGAAATGTGTTGATATCTGAAGTGTACTTGTTGGAAAGTAATGAATGTGAGCTACATGTATTTCCCAATGCAGAATTCTGATTTATGTATTGAGGGAGGCATGCAACATGAAACATTGTTTTAATGGGCTTGCATTATTATAAAATGATGTACCCTCAGCAAGCAGCGGCCATCTTTATGCCGTGGGTGTGCACCAAGGGACCAAGATATCAAGGAGTGGACACTCATATAACCAAATTCTTTGCATAGGCCAGAACAAAACAATAAGTGTAATGTTAAATGGTACTTTTGTTTATTATTAAAATTTGAAAAACTTGGTGTGTATATATATAAACATGTATTGTGTTTCCTTGGGTCAGCATAGGTTCAAGTAATGGTATGTAGGCTATCTGACTGTAGAGGGATATCTTTTGGTATAGATATTTATTTCATCAATAACTTATTTTTTATATGTTCTCACTGTAAACAGTCATTGACCTCACTGGTCAACAATAATAAATAAAATTCACAATTAACAATTGGATTAGCAGTTGCTTTGTTATTTTCTTTGTCCATTCATAAGTCCATTCATAAGTCCATTCATAAGTCCATTCCTTTGTCCATTCTTTATCCATTCTTTATCCATTCTTTATCCATTCGTTCATCCATTCCTTCATCCATTCCTTCATCCATTCCATCATCCATTCATGGTCCATTCCTTCATCCCTTCCTTCGTCCATTTTTTCATCCATTCCTTCATCCTTTCCTTCATCCATTTCTTCGTCCATTCCTTCATCCATTCCTTCATCCATTCCTTCTTCCATTCCTTCATCCATTCCTTCATCCATTCCTCTGGCCATTCCTTCGTCCATTCCTTCATTCATTCCTTCGTCCATTCCTTCGTCCATTCCTTCGTCCATTCCTTCGTCCATTCCTTCGTCCATTCCTTCGTCCATTCCTTCGTCCATTCCTTCATCCATTCCTTCATCCATTCCTCTGGCCATTCCTTCGTCCATTCCTTCGTCCATTCCTTCGTCCATTCCTTCGTCCATTCCTTCGTCCATTCCTTCGTCCATTCCTTCTTCCATTCCTTTATCCATTCCTTCGTCCATTCCTCTGTCCATTCCTTCGTCCATTCCTTCGTCCATTCCTTCGTCCATTCCTTCGTCCATTCCTCCGTCCATTCCTTCATCCCTTCCTTCGTCCATTTTTTCATCCATTCCTTCGTCCATTCCTTCATTCATTCCTTCATCCATTCCTTCGTCCATTCCTTTGTCCATTCCTTCGTCCATTCCTTCGTCCATTCCTTCGTTCATTCCTCCGTCCATTCCTCCGTCCATTCCTTTGTCCATTCCTTTGTCCATTCCTTCGTCCATTCCTTCATCCATTCCTTCATCCATTCCTTCATCCATTCCTTCATTCATTCCTTCATCCATTCCATCATCCATCCGTTTGTTTATTAATTTCAAACAAACAAAGGAAAAACTGACTAGAAACTTTTGAACAAATTGACAAAGAAAACGTTGACTGGACCGAGAGGCCATCATCTAACTAGGGCTGGATAGCACAGATGAAAGAGCACTGCTACGCTATCCCAGAGGTCTTGGGTTCCAAACACTGATCCAGTGAAAGTTTTCTTTGTGTATTTTTTTTTTATTTGTATTTTTATTTGTTTAATCATTCATTAATTTGCTTGTCTTTTTGAGTGTTGGTTTATCTTGGATTGTCCTGTCTGTCATCTGTCCATCCATTCCTTCCTTCAGAGTCTGTCTGTATGGTTAATGTCTCAGTCTGCCACATGCCCACAGGCCACTTAGATTAAACCAGCCCCATTGGCCTCACCAGGCCTGATTGAATCAAGGAAATGGTCCTTCTAACCCTAACGATGGTCCGATGGGAGCGATCTTCACAGCTAACATGCGTGGATAAACATGGTAAGACCATGGAGGATAAGAAACTCCTCCATGGTAAGACACATGGGGGCAGTAGATCGTGACACCAGGAATAACCTTTTAAAGCTAAAACCCGCAGTATAAGCTTTATATTGTACCAGGATTTGGGGTCTCTTATCACAAAGTGTATTCTTCTGGGAGGGGTTTTATTTACAAAACGGGCCCACCACCAGCTAGGAGTAATTACTATCGCTTGACTGACTGACAAGTGGGCCTATACAACAAATAGAATATTCATGCAATGCCATATTTGTTTTTGTCTGGAATGAAACTACAGTATCTTCTATTTTTATTTTAAGATTTGCATTTTGGTCATTTTAGTCAGTAAGCAGTTTGCAACATTTTTGTATATCACTGTCGTGGGTGAACAGACACCATCATTTGCTGATATACGCCTGGATTGGTTTATTCACAAAACTCAAGTGGAAACACCACCAAAAACAAACCCCCAAAACAAACTCCACACAAACAAAAACCATGCACAGAGAAGTGGAAAAGTAAATATTCTTTTTTTAACGTTACAATTGGTGAACAAACAACTGAAATCTAGATTTCTGTTGGTGCACGTGCAAGATTCTAGGCCTTGTGAGTTGTGAGCTAGCTCATGTGATACAACTAGATAATGTAAAAGTGTGCTGATTCTAAGTTGAACCGTACCTCTATGGGTGAACCAACCTGTTTGGAAAAGGTTGGAAAAGGTTGGACTTTTTAGAGGGAAAATCTCCTCATGGTGTAGGTACTGTAGTTGCTGTACAGGTAGTGATATGCCTTCCTGTGCTGCAGCCAGGCACCCACAATTCCTTGGTCACCCAAAGTGAGGATTTCCTGACCTTTTAGCCACTCTTTGTCATTAAAGTCCCAATACGACATTGGGAAGATCGGAAAACATCGATGTCCACAGATTTCCTTCTAATTTACACAGTTTGTAGATGGTCATGATAGAATCCTCATGTTGAAATCTTACGGTCTGGGATGCCTTACTTCCCTAGAAATCTTCACTCGAACATCGACAAAAATAATTAGTTTAATTACAGTACAGTACAGTACAGTTTAGGTCCTCATTTTGAAGCTTTAGGCTTCATATGAGTCAGGACTCCTAGGAGCCTGGTGAAACCAGTCTTCGACTGTGTTTCTCTTTTAATCTGCTCAATAGAAAGATCACCCAGTAGTCCTGAGATACCTATCCAGGGATCTCGATAGTATGGGACTCTAGGGATAACAAATAAACTAAGCTTGGTCAAATTTGTATTTTCCCTATGACATATATGAGCTATGTATTTCAGATACTGAACATTAATATAATCCCGTAGTGGTTGACTTTTTGTTATGCGCTCTAGATCAATATTAGCAAAGAAAAGGGCATGATTAATTTCGCCTTCTACTAGTGATGGTTTCCTGCGGAATCCATCCTTGATCATTCGCCTTAGAAAACCATACCAATTACTTTCAAGCCTTTTTATTTCTTTCTCACTTGGCCTCCAGCATTGGGTAGCATATGCTAGTCTAGGACGAACACATGCTTCAAGTATTTTAGTCCGAATGGGCATATGGACTTCCCTGTCACAAAGGACCCCCTTAAGTTCATAAAATTTAGCTGTAGCCTTAGCAATTCTTTGGTCAGTGGAATTTCTACCATCATTAAAGATGGTGTGGCCAAGATAGCAAAATTCAGACACATTTCCAAGTTCAGTACCATCAATGACAAGATTTATGTCACTCGTAGATGTATTAAATTGCATCACTTTAATTATTACTCGAAAGTAATAAACTAAACTTTACCTTTTTCTACTTCTCAGATCACCATTTGAGCTAAAACCTTCGCAGGATTGCTTTTTTATGTTTAATGGTTTAACACACAAACTGCAGCAATCTTTTGGCCTTTCACTGTGCACAATTTGATTGTCCTACAGAACCCCCGTCACACTGACTTCTGAAAGAAAGCTCTTGCATTGAACACCACACACAGGCCAGCTTCAAGTCAGACATACATAGTTCTACTTTCTAACTTGTACTTATTGTAGTTTGCTCTGATATGGAGCAGGACTTTGCAGTGTTTGCTTCTAATCATCACAGGGACTGACGTCTCTGTGGATGGACAAGCTATAACCAGTCAAAATTGTAAGTGTACCCCCCAACAAATGTGCCTTGCTAGTGTGACACCTCAGAAAATGTGACACAAGGATGGTGTACATTCACTGATGACTGGCCCTTTAATGGTGTAGCATCATTTAAAGTAAACTAAACCCCCAGTCGAGTCATCCAGGGAGAAATCTCAAGGCGACTATGGTATTCTTGATCGAGAAATGCTGACTACTGCAATCACGTGTGTGCAGGACAAGTTCTTAGGTTTGAATGACTCTCTGCTAGTATAAAGTGGGTCAAGCGAGGGCGCTGTGCAGGAGAAATATGCAAATGAGCTGTCACACTAGTCTATCAGATAATGGCACTTTTCCTATCACCATGTGGAACGTCGCTATATAACCATACGAACATCCCGGGATCAATGAGCATTGTTCGGTATAGCGGTCGTTCGTTATAGCATCCTTCCTCCATGGTTATAGCCATGACAGCAGTTGGGGTCACATATTTTGTACACAGACATGACAGAAATCGGGAGCCAAAGGGGATGTTCATTATAGCCGAATGTTCGGTATATCGGCGTTCGTTATAGCGACGTTCCACCGTCGTTGCTGTATCTGATGAAGTAGTTGTACCGGATTTTACTCGCTTGTACACACTGAGTGCAGTGAAAGTGCACTCTTATCAGATGTAACTGTTGGAAGTTGTTGCTATGAAAGCTAATGCACTTTTTTTTATAATATAGTTTGTCTTTAAAGTGCTCTCTTTCTCCCCAAAATGCTCAGAAACCCTAAAAAGATTAGTGCAATGCAATTTGAGGGATTGCTCTTGCAGGTCGGAAAGTGCAAACCCTGAATAAAACTCGCAGTCATGTTGGTCATTGGTAGCGGTCAATCCAGACGCCACAGAGATGGATGGCATGGGATATCACTTTGCCATGACTGCCCATGAAGTTGAACGGTTGAACCACATGTCCATAAACCCTATGCTCTTAGCTGAGGAGGGGCAGGAACTCTTTTTCCTATGTAGCGTGCATAGTGATGCCCTTTGATTCGAGTAAAAATGGAAAGAATCTTGCAAATAGACCACGGGGCATATTGCTGCAAAATGTACTCAGAAATAAACGTTTGTGGCACACCTCTGGAATCTAAGTGGAACTACTGTACTACACATCATAAGTTATGATCATGTAGATCACACACAAAAAATCAAAATCCACAATTCCCCGGTAATTCAAATACAATGTATTTACATTTTAAATAAACGACAAAAATAGGGTGCCCTCTATTGCCTAAGGTCCTGCTAGGGTTGGAACGTCGGGCCATTTACATGTTTTGAGTTTCTCCTCGAATTGTGACAGCAACTCTCCCACAGATATCCTCACCAGTTCGCCGCGGTGGTCTAGAGAATAAATCCTGAGCTCTGCAGGATTCACAGGTTGGAATCCCAACTGTGCTGCCCATATGATTTGGCAATCATCGAGTGCTGGTACAATGTACTTGTACATGTACATACTGTGATTGAGCATACAGTGCTTAAATGAACTACATTTCCTCCATGCTCAATTATATTTATCGAGTGTATCTACATGACTGAAACTCCTAGAGGTAAACTAGAGAGACAAAATCAAAGTTTTATATTTTCATTCTGTGGTAACAAGTGCTTAACATTGATAATTATGGATTGGTGCATGTACTGGTAACAGTGTACATGATCTATGTCTTTCCATCAGAGTACATGTACATTATTCATTATTTCATTACATGTACATTATTAAGGTACATGTACATGTACATTATTCAAAGGTTCATACATGTACATGTATGTAGTACATACACATACATGTGCATTAAACTCGTGTGCAATTCAGTCAGGTGTTAGAGCTAAATAGCTAAATCACCAAATAATACTCCACACTAAAATGACAGAACACATTAGATTTAGAATAAGGCACATTTCAAATGTACAGTACACAATGAAGCTGCACAAATTTTATTACATTTACAGTTTACTCTTGAGTTGAGCACAATCAGAATCACCCAAATAAATATGACAATATCCGGCACTTTGGTCTCAAGATACTATAGCTTCCAATCTTGGAGCACACAAGGTCCAAGATACGAGAGGCCAAATTATCAAACGATAATCTACCAGATGTTTACAATGTAGAATTTTATCTTTGGCAAAGCAAATACTTGACTTGTTGACTAACAACAACTTTTCACACCTCTTCTTTATAAAATTTGGTTGGTATTTTTTTTTCAACTGACCACAAGAAGCTGTTTGAAAATCAGACAATGTTAGCCATTGGTCCTTTATCTTTAAAGCCCCTACACAACATTGATAAGATCGAAAAACAGAAATGTTCACAGATTTACATGAATGATGGTTATGGTAGAAACCTCACACTGAAATATTTCTGTATTTAAAATGATGTATTTTTGGAGAAAAGAGATCTATTTTTCGGAACAGTACGGCATTGAATGCTGCATTTTTGCGAAACAAATGTAAGCGGTTTTCACGATTTTCTCAAGACTCGGTTGGCGGATTGAGCTCAACAGCCTGAAAGTTCACAGACTGTGTGCTATATCATGCATATGTTGGATCAGACAACATATGAGTGCTATTCTTTGATCTCGAGATTTTCGACCAATGTTGTGTTATCCCTTTAAAAGATTACAAATAAATGTTGGTTTTGGGGTTGTTTTTTTAGTTTCAAACTAGGATCATACTTTGCAGATCCATATTTCAACTGACCTCAGTAATTTGAAAATAAATCATTGGTCATTTAAAGCCCCTACACAACATTGGTCGAGGTCAAAGAATAGCATCCATACGTTGTCTGATCCAACATATGCATGAAATAGCACACCTGTGAAAATTTCAGCTCAATCCGCCAATAGAGTCTCGAGAAAATCGTGAAAACCGCTTCATTGGTTTCGCGAAAATGCAGCATTCAACGCCGTACTGTTCCGAAAAATAGTTTAGATCTCGGTGAGGCGTAAACTATTTCTTTTACTTATTTCTCCCAAAATACAACATTTTAGGCTGAAATATTTAAGTGAGAGGTTTCTACTATTTAACCATCTCCAAACTGTATAAGTTTCATGTAAATCTGTGAACATTTCTGTTTTTCGATCTTACCAATGTTGTGTAGGGGCTTTAAAGTGACTGATTAGAACTGTTGCAATTATTCTAATTTCTCATTAATTTGTATCCATTTGGATTCAAACCAAGACCTTAATTTGTGGAGTTGATTCCCATTTGTTCCTTTTCATATTCATATCCCCTCTTCACGTCCTCCATTCCAATACAGAATTCTAAAAACTGGGCAGTGTGCGCAGCGTAGACAAAATCCTTCAAAGAATGGGGTTCAGAGGTCATTCAAGGTCATTCCCCAGCTGTCCCCGCATTATGGTCATGCATGAACAGCATTCCATCACCACTTGATGCTAGGGGAGGTTGGTAAAAGATTCAAGATAAACAACATGAATAAACTGGAGAAAAAGCCAAAAGAAATCACTATTAACTGAAGGAACTGTATCAAAAAATAACTGGCCATGGACAATCACATCATTGCATAAAGCCAACAATGAACTTTGGTTTGAACTTATGTGCGCTTTGCATTTGGATATATGTGACCCGGCACATCATAATGAGGAATAACCCTCACTTTTGAGATTTTGAGATTTTTCTAATGATGTAATAGAGTGTACCATTAGCTTTCAAATGATATCAGGATTTCCTCCAATACTTTAACTTTCCGGGGAAAAAAAAAGAAAAAAAAAAAGAAGATTTTTAATCGAATTGAGAAGTGTTTTGGTGGGATATTCCTCATGTCGCTGTGCCGGGTCACATATGAGAATTGAGAAGTACTGTATTTCTTTGGTCTAGTAGCATTGCTTGATAGAAAAGTAAAATTAACATTACACAAAGTACAGTAAATCCCTGGATTAACCCTAATGTCCTAGACCCTTTTTGCTAGGAACCTACCTGAATCCTTTGAAATCCTCTGATTTTGATTATGAAATTTGGGCTACCAGCCTCAATCCTCTGAAATCCTCTGAAATTTGCCACCGTACAGTACACAAAAACTGTGGTGCCCACTGCCTCAATCCTCTGAAATCCTCATAGCCAGGGAATGGGAATGGCCAGCAGCTCGTGGGTGAGTTTGCCCATGGGATGACTATAAATGTGTGGTTTGGAACCAAGCATAACTACAGACCCCAATGCAGTTTGAGAATCAATCCTCTGAAATCCTCATTTCAGTCGAACCCCATGCAGCCTAAATCCTCCCAAATCCTTCTCCAGTAGTTTGCCCATTCAGCCTCAATCCTCAGAAATCCTTCCAAACTTCTCAACCTATTCAGCCTCAATCCTCTGAAATCCTTGGAACCTTCATAACCTATTCAGCCTCAATCCTCTGAAGTCCTTTGCTTTAGCCCAGAGGATTTCTGAGGATTTAGGAAGGTAAGGGTTAATAAAATGTGTAATACACTTACTGGTGAGGCAATTCCATAATGTGCCTTAAGCATGTAGTTCAGTGACTTCAGTCTTTGTCTTTGGTAGGGAGATAAATCAGATAATGACTAGAGACAATGCTAAGCCTACTGGTTTGTTCTTTTCACTGTTGTTACTGAACAGTTGATTGAACTGTTTTTACTGTTGACACTGAACTTGGTTACATTAATTGATTGATTAGTTAATTGAACTTACATGCAGAGAAAATCAGACTGGATTTACTTCTGATCCCTGTGATTTGTAAGATTGGACCTTCCTCAATTCTCCATAATCCTCCGGGTTGTGCTGGAGGATTGTGGAGGATTGAGGCACGTAAGAACATTTTCAGTTGGAGGATTCTGAAGGATTGAGGGAGGTTGTCAAATTTACACTGGAGGATTGCGGAGGATTGAGAAAGCATGCTGCAATGAGATCTTGGAGGATTGTGGAGGACTGTGGAAAGTTGTCATATTTACACCGGAGGACTGGAGGACTGAGGAAGGTTGTAAAATTTACACGAGGATTTTGGAGATTGAGGAAGGTTGTACAATTTATACTGGAGGATTTTGGAGGATTGTGAAGGATTTAGGAGGGTTCCACTTCCAAGTAAGTATGCCATCACCCCATCACAAAATTTAGGAGTGCTGCAGCCCCCTCAACCACCTCCCATTCCCGCGGGCTTGCTCAATTCTGATGTATGCGTGCGCATCACAGACCCGTCATCTTTTCACTGACTTCCCAGAGTCTCTTGGCGATACCATCGTCCGTGGCCTCACCGGCTGTGGCCTTCTCCCGGCAGTCGCTGAAGTAGCGGCCGCTCCGGCCTCGCACCTCGTCGGCCACGGCGCAGTGGATGGCCGTCTGGGCCCCGGCCCGGGGGCTCTTGATGAAGAGCCACATGAGGGGGTCCAGGAGAGGCCTGGCCCACTGGGGCAGCATGTAGCGGGTGATGCCCGTATGCACCCCGCCGGGGTGCAGGCAGTAGGCGGCCACCCCGGTGCCGGCCGTGCGCCGGGCCAGCTCCTTGGTGAAGAGCACGTTGGCCAGCTTGCTGCGCGTGTAGGCCTGCATGCGGCCGTAGGACCGCTCGGCGTTCAGGTCCTCAAAGTCCAGCCGGGCCAGGGCGTGGGTGAAGGAGGAGACGGTCACCACGCGGCTCTCGGCCGACCGCCGCAGGAGCGGCAGGAGGAGGTTGGTCAGGAGGAAGTGGCCCAGGTGGTTGACGCCAAACTGGTACTCGTGGCCGTCCTCGGTCAGCATGCGCGGGCAGAAGAAGACGCCGGCGTTGTTGACGAGGACGTCCAGCCGGGGCTCGGCGGCCAGGATGCCCCGGCAGAACGCCCGCACCGACTTCAGCGAGGCCAGGTCCAGCTGACTGACCGCCAGCCGGCCGCAGGCCACCCCGGGCCTGCGGCCGATGTCCCGGGCGGCCTCCCGCCCCCGCTCCAGGCTGCGGCAGGCCAGGATGACCCGGGCACCGCGGCCGGCCAGGTCGGCCGCTGTCTCCTTGCCCATGCCCGTGTTGGCGCCCGTCACGATCACCGTCCGGCCGTCCAGACGGTTCTTGGAGAGGCACACACCGCCCGCGGCAAACCTCCTCCATAGTACGAGGGCGATGGCAAGTGCCAGGCCACAGATGGACCACCAGGCCACATCCCCTGACGTAGCGTCCATCTTGACTTGGAAAACTCTATCAGTACCTGCAAATAAAAAAATAAAAAAATAATTCTTCAGAATCTTCAGAATGTTGTCCGGACATCAATGCTGTTATCAGCATCACGTCCAGATAAGGCTAGTCGTCAGTATGGTGTGAACTTCAATGCGCAGGGTTCTACACTAGCAGTGGTGAAAGGACGGTTGAAATTCCATCCCAAACTAATAACTACATAAACCCATGCAGCTCACCACTTCTTGTGACTTTGTGACCATACTTCAATGATAGCAATCTCCTTCCAATCATGTTTTTTTTTTGTAAGCAAGAATTAAAAGAAACCGTGCATTGTGGGCCTGTAGGCATGCATGGTATGGCAATTTCGTTTTTGCTTTTGGTCAAAATGGGGCCAGTTGGAAAAAACTGGCAGGTCACCAATGCTTAAGCTCCACAGCACAATTAATGTAATGTTATAAGTAAGCTGGACTGGTCTTCAGCAGGAAACATGCAACCGTGTGGAAGGACAAGCCCTCATCGGACACACCATGTAAGAATACTAAGAAAGCAAGACTACTTAGACTAGTTAGAGTAAGATGCTGTATCTGCCCTTGGACTGTTGCCTGTTGGAGGCTTGGTGAGAATTAAATTGCTCAGCACTCAACTACAGTACTCTGCTGACTGCTGAGTACTGTACGGACGCTGGAGTACTGCAGTTTTGCCATGTAATCATAGATCTGCCTCAGTGCCTGTACTGTGCACAGTGACATTGCCTAGATCAGTTCTAGTTCTACTCTTCTCAATTATCAGTATCATTATCACTATCACTATCACTAATCAACTATCACTATCACTTAGTATCAGTATAGTCCGAGCATGGAGGTAGGAAGAGAACTTGGACCCGACAAGTCACCCTTTTTTTATCGAATTTTGAAATTTGGAGGGATGGTAGTCCGAGTAACTTGGACCCGACAAGTCACCCTTTTTTATCGAATTTTGAAATTTTGAGTTTCAATAAAAAAAGGGTTACTTGTCGGGTCCAAGCATGGAGGAAGGAATTCCTTCCTCCATGGTCCAAGTTACTCGGACTAGAGGGATGGGTGACTGTAGTCACTATATCAGTATCACTATCAGTATCAGTTGTCAAACAAAACGGTGATGCAACTGCGATGAGGTTTATGATATTAAAGCGCTGAATCATGTAACCGTAAATAACTGAAAAAACTACTTGTAAAGTTCTATTTTTCTAACGATGTATTTTTTAAGGTGATATACAATTACAAAAATGACTAACTGACTAAAATAACCAAAATGCAAATTCGAAAAATTTAGTGGGCCTGACGTTTCGATCCTAGCAGGACCTTTCTCAAAGCATGCTCAAAGGCACAGTGACATAATTATATCCTTTCTCCTCTCCTGGCATTTACTCACAGGCTTTCAAACCGCAAATCTCACTTACCACATGCCCGACGAACTTGAATTATTTTGTCAAGCCAATGCCATGGCAATGGGCTGAACTCTGTCGATGTCAACTTTCACTTTCCTCTTTTTCTGAACAGCGCCACCAAGAAATCGTGTTGGCCAGTGCTGGTGGTGTAGGCGTGGCAGGAATTGATATGTGGGGGGGGGGGCTACTGTTATGTGTCTGTTATGTCTTTATTTGAAACAGTTTTGAATTTGATAAACTGTTCTTTAAAGTGAACATCACTATTTTGTTCTATTCTTTGTTGACTTTTCCATTTTTACTATTTTTTACTTTTTTTTGGGGGGGGGGGGAGTTCTTTCTTTTGATTGCTTATGGAAAATCTCATCTCACATCTGACAAAATACTAGGACTTGGAAGTTGGAGAATACTGCTCTCTATGTGCAAGTGTGACGTGAAGACCCTGAAAACATTTCATCATTAGTAATCATATCCAAATAATTATGAAGCAATTTTTTGTGGTTAATCTCCTAGATGTTGAGGCCATGTGGTTGAATAGTTTGAAGACACAGCATCATTATTCTGGTGACCGAGTGCTTAGCTGTGCTTCTATGTATCTTGAACTCATTTGAAACTGAATTAAGGCAGATTTAATGAGATCTCTAACTCAAAATAATCGGGTTCAATATCATCATTTATTATAAAATTAACTCCAGATTTCTTCAAATAGATCCCACATAATATTTTCGATATACAAAAAATGTTGCAAACTGCTTACTGACTAAAATTACCAAAATGCAAATCTTAAAATTTAGTGGGCCTGACGTTTCGATCCTAAGACTTTTTGTCCTTTGTTTCTCATCCGTGTCCTATTCACTCTCTTCCCCCTCCTTCGTGTACATGTATCTGTTTTGTCCTTGTCACTCTGCCTTTGAGAAAGGTGCTGCTAGGATCGAAACGTCAGGCCCACATAATATGTTTGTGTAAAGATCATAAGCATAATAATTGGGTAAACTTCAAACCCTTTGATTGATCCTTACTGAGGCCTAGATTTTTTCAAAGCCATTAATCATACAGATATTCCGCCTTGACCTGATTTGATAATTTCACATTCCCATACAAATACAATTTACTGATTTGGCTGAGGCAAATTTTGTTTTAGGCTTAGAACTGGTTTGCAACGATAAGACTTTGGCTGATCAGCCACTGACTTCATGCCCGGTATTATCTTGACATCATTAAATTACACGGCATGAAAATGGAGGCCTGCAGTTTTGGTTTTGGAGAACAAAAAAATATTTCTTTCCTGAAAGAGACTCCCATTTCCCAAGCGCCAACCATGCCAACCTGCGTCTTCAGCTTTTTGAACATTAACAGAGATGAATCTGGAGCACGAATTGAAACCAGTTTTTTAAACAATGTATTGATTGATCATTAATTTTTCAGATTTATTCATTATTGTCTGGCTTTGTGCCAAATAAAATGTTGCGTCTCATTGATTTAACATACTTACTGTATTTAAATGCAAAAGTGTTGCAAAATACATACTTTCTTTGCTATTTTTTTCAAATTGTTTAAGTCAGTTCATTTTCCTTGGTTTGTTTGACCAAAATACAAACTAATGACTATAACTAGCTAAAACCTCTCTTTGATTCTCTTCCTTTGATTTTTCTACCCTCTACTACTAACTAACCCCTACCCAACCCCCACCCTTTCCTTTGATCCCACCTTACCAGCTATCCTCTTTGTCACTTGTCTGTCATTCATGTCCCTATTGCTCTCCCCTTTCTATTTGGTTTTGTCCTTGTCATTTTGCCTTTGAGAAAGGTCCTGCTAGGATAAAAAAAAATATTAATGTCAGGCCCTCCTAATTTGTTCATACTTGATATACAAAAATGTTGCAAACTGCTTACTGACTAAAACTACCAAAATGCAAATCTTAAAATTCAGTGGGCCTGACGTTTCGATCCTAGCAGGACCTGTCTCAAAAGGTCCTGCTAGAAAGGTCCTGCTAGGATCAAAACGTCAGGCCCACTAAATGTTAAGATTGTTCATACTTGCTGTATGTTTAAATCAGTATAATGAAAAAAATGAGACTGATTAAATATTTTATTGAATAAAATGATCAAGTCATCTCAGATGAAATACCAAAAATTGGTATTCCAAAAAATTGTGTTTGTTCGGAGACTCTATTGTCTACTGTCCAGTTGCCTTTGTCAGTCCAGTCAGCTCTTCGCTGACCTCCCATAGCTTCTTGGCGGTGGCGTCCACGTCGGTCAGCGACGCGACGCTCGGAAACGGCTCCTCCTGGCAGCTGCCGTAGTAACGGCCGCTGACCGCCTCGAGCTCGCCGGCCACGGCGCAGTGGATGGTGGTCTGGGCCCCCTGGGCCGGCGTCTTCAGGAGGAGCCAGAGGAGGGGCCCGACGAGGTACCTCATGACGAGCGGGTGGGCGACGTGGCGCCCCAGCTCCGTGTTGACCACGCCCGGATGGAGCGTGTAGACGGAGACGCCGGCCCCCTCCGCCTGCAGGCGCCGGTGCAGCTCCCGGGCGAAGAGCACGTTGGCCAGCTTGCTGCTGGAGTACGCCCGGCGAGGCTCGTAGCCCCGCTCCGCGTTGAGGTCGTCAAAGTCGATCCGGCCCCACTTGTGCAGCGCGGAGGAGACCACCACCACGCGAGCGCCCGGCGAGGCTCGCCCGAGGAGCGGCAGGAGGCGGTTGGTCAGGAGGAAGTGCCCGAGATGGTTGACGCCAAACTGCGCCTCGAAGCCGTCCCGCGTGCGGGCCGGTGCCGGCAGCATGGCGAGCCCGGCGTTGTTGATCAGAACGTCCAGGCGCGACTCCGTCTCCAGGAGGTCGTCGCAGAACTCGTTGACCGAGGCCAAGGAGGCCAGGTCCAGGCGCTTGACCACCACCCGCTCCGAGAGGGTCGACCGGCGGATGGCGGCCGCCACCGTCTCCGCCTTCCGGACGTCGCGGCAGGCGAGGATGACGCGGGCGTTCCTGCGGGCAAGGTCCAGGGCGGTGGCCTTGCCGATGCCCGTGTTGGCCCCCGTCACCACGACCGTCTTGCCGTTGAGCTGGGCGAGGCTCTTGCACCGCTTTGTGCCGTGGAAGAATCGCCTGAACAGCAGCAGCCCTACAGCAGCACCCAGTCCGAGTGTCAGCCCAAGCTTGGGCCAGATACCGGGGCTTGAATTCAGCTCAGTGTGCGAAGAGTCGGCCATCTCTCTATCTCTCTCTCTCTCTCCTGTGATCCTGTCTGAGGAGATCGATCGAACGTGGAAAATATGAATAACAAATCTGCAAAAGAACTTCACAAATGCCAAATGGATTACTTCACCACAATCAGCTCAATTCAAGAACTGGCAAACTTCCTTGCTGCATGTTATCATTAGCAGCTGCACAGTCTTTCAAAAAATAATGAATCATCATATTTTGCACGGCCACCAAAATTAATCATTATCAATATCATTATCAATATCATCAAAGCATGGCACACACTGGTATCACTCACCCATAGGCCATAGAGTTATATAACTCGATGGATGTACCGTACTTTGATATTATCAGTCGCTCGGTTACTCTCGCAGAGCAGTGCTTCGTTTAGGAAACGAACAGATGACTTGCAGCAAGTCTAAAATAAAGGTCATACATTATATTTTGCCTATCGGTATTGAGGGAATTTTCGTAGGTCTTTTTTCACGTTGTTATTATTGTTCAAGAATAAGACACAGTGATAGACATTAATATTCCCACATTCACTCCTCGCATCAGTATCAATATACAATTCTGATAAACATGTAGTTTAGACACAAAGGACAATTTAATTAATATAAATACACGCCCTCTTTATACCTAGGAAAATAATATATTATTGGCCGGTTGCTCCCGGTGTCTTGACGCGGCCACACGCAGTGTGATAACCATCTGGACCCGCCTCATGTGACCCGGTCCCCAGACTAGCGAGTAGCGGCTAGCTACAGTCGGGTGTTACAAGTCTAGTCTTGTACTCAATAACTATTAAGAAGTTGTACAATCACTGAGATCAGTGGACGTAATCTTAATAAAACCCCGCCGGCGACAGGCCAAAGTTCAAAATGTCCCTAAAGTCGTGTTCGAGGGTATTGCAATTGCATTCGCTATTTCAGTCCAGGTTTTTCGGTATGTATGTAGAATAATTATAAAGACTAAAAGTAAAAGTAAACAGTGGAGGTACCCACTCGGTGTCCGGTACTCGACAAAATGTAGTCCGAGTAACTTGGACTCTTACAATAGCCCTTTTTAACAAAAATTGAGGGGGTCGCCCGACCCCCTCATTTTTTTTTCAAAGGGCGATTGTAAGGGTCCTAGTTACTCAGACCATGGAGGTCTTCCTACCTCCATGCTCGGACCATGCTTGGACTAACAAAAATGTATCGGGGGCCCTAATTAAGTATATTAAGTAATGTCGTAACGAGCCTGTACTCATCATTAGTCATACTATCAATGATATCATAGTTTCATTTATCATATTAATTATTATTAATAATATTTAATAATATTATTATTAATTCAAATACGATAATAATTGGAAATAAAAGGTGGAAAACAAAGCTACATCCGGGCACAATATTATTCCACTTCGACTTTAATTAACTATCAGACATTATGTAGAAAAACGACACTGTCTGGCAGTAGCACAACCACTTGCCATTTAAAATACAAGTTTGTCGATGACTTGTCGGGTCCAAGTTACTGGGACTATATAGTATAGGGCCTCCTACCTCTATCAGTCCATGGGCCTACATAATAATATATAAATATACACGGTATTGTAATTTGTAGGTGGTCTTTTAATGTTTTATACTTTATAGTATTAATATTTTTTTGAATTTCCTTTTTTTCTCTTACGCTTTTACTTTTCGCAGTGGCTGTTGTTACGGCATTCGTCCGTGTGGTTCCCTGACTTGATTGTATTTCGTCAGCAATGCAGGCTGGTTGAACCAGTCTATTAGCTGATAGTCTGGTTCCAAGAGCTAAACATCCTGACAAATACTGTGAATTCAGGGAACCACACGGACGACTGCCGTAACAACAGCCACTGCGTTTACTTTTATAGACTATAGTTTTACATGTTTTACGATAAGGGTATTAAACTAAAATCTTGCCAGAAGGTAATTGCGGCGTTGCGGTGACGGTAACCCTATCCTCCCGGGAGTCGGAGACACTATCATTAGGCCCTATGCTAGTGTAGGGGGTGTGCCTTATCATATTAGAGTTAAGCACTGTTTACAAGGCCACGGCATGATGAGATATACACAATGTAGGATGGTCAGTTCCTTTCCTCACCGCCTCTCAACCTTCCCCAATGGATCTTTCCCATGAAATATGCAAATTAGACCTAGCGCATTCACTTAACTAAATTGGTGGGCAAGCGGGTTGCCAACCAGTCATAGTGTTCCACGGGCGTGCGCGCGTTCCTTCGCACTAACAGTTTGGCGTGCGATCATTGGCTATTCAGCGTCTCCTGCGCGCGTATTTCGAAACCTGCACGCAACGCGCACTCGTTTGCCCACCAATTTAGTAAAGCGCATGCGCCAGCTCTTATTTGCATATTACATGGGAAAGGTCCATTCTGAAGAGAGCCTGGCACTAAGGTGGGCACCCACATACAGTAATCCCCACCTTGAAGGGGCCCACGTTCTGAGGTTGTCGCATTGGTCATCTCAAGTGCCAACTCTTCTTTCAGGAGGGAACCCGAGGGCGAGGATTCTGTCGCTCCGCAGCATGACGTCAGCGGGGGCGCCCTTCAAGTACGACTACGAAACGTTGGCCGTCACTCAGCCGGCGGAGTATGTCAAGCAGGTGGAGTTGAACAGACCAGCGAAGCGCAATGCCATGAACCCAACATTCTACAGGTATCAGGCCAAAGGTTTGCACGGTGGAAAAAAAACTTAGTGGAAGGTTTGCCGTTTGCGGCGACACCATGTACATGTATATCTCAAAGTTCTCTTTCAACAAAGTTCAACAAGTATGGCTCTGAGAAGTGCCGGTTGATCACTCAACGTTTCGGGTAGTTGTGTACTCTGCCCGTCGTCAGGAGACTGTCCTTCCCTTTTTCGTGGTGGGGGGGGGGGGGGGCAGGAGGATGGACCAAAATGATAGGATACTGGAAATGGCCCTAAGCCGAGGCAATTTATCAAAGGTGTGAAGGCCACTTGATTGAGTGCATTAGCAAGGTTTGGCCTCAACTAATGTTTTTCTTCTGGCGAGCTGGGCCACCGGACTTGCATTTCAACTCAAACTGACTTGCCTTTTTTAAAAATTTGTTTTAAGTGGCCTGCATTTTGAGAGCGTTGAATACTTGCCATTTCCAATTGGTGGGGAAAAGTCCAAGCCACAATGTGCATACCTTAGGAATGGAGGCTGAATACAGACAAAGTTTTTGCCTTTGAGAACGATCCTTCTAGGATCCAAACGTCAGACCCCCAAAAAGATTGAGATTTTTAATTTTGGTCATTTTACTCAGAAAGCAGTTGTCAACATTTTTGTATATATCACTCTAGTCCCGGAGTTAACATGGATCTCAACCCACAAAATATCACCAAGAAAGAAGCATTGCAGTGGCACTGTACTGTCTTGCCCAGAGCCAATTCCTCTGTACTGCAGTCTTTGCAGGCCCTTCTCAATTTACATTGATCGTTGTTCCTCGCCCTCACACCCTTTACCAGGGAGATAAGAGAATGCTTCAGGCAGCTAGCGGTGGACGGGGACTGCAGGGCTGTCCTGCTGACTGGGGCGGGCAAGATGTTCACAGCAGGTAAGGTTTTCACTGCAGACGGGACTCGCATCCATTGCTTCTGCTTCTCAGATTCCAGCTGAGCCGTGTCCACACTTTCTGTAGCAAACTTGTCGGGTTGTCGTAAATGTGCTATGATGACTTTCATGTTTCATTGCTTCGCCCTGGCTAGGCCATGCTTGGACCACATCTCTAAGCCGGTGAAAATGGTGTGGTTTTGCACACACAAGCAGATGCACAAAGACTAGCCCACAACCAGGATTGGAAGCTGAGACCTCAGCGTTGAGAGACTAGCCTCCTCCATGTGCGTAGCCAGAATGTCATTGTGGTGGGGCTCCCAAGCATGTGCAAACATTTGTTGTAGTATGAAGTCACTGATTGCTGTATGCATGCATGTGCAGGGATCAAACCCTCTCATCTGTCATTGCTTGAAGGAGCTTGAAAAATCTGGAGCTTGGAACCTCGTCAATTGTGATCCCAGCAGTTGAGTAGTTCATGGTTAACCTTAAAGGGGAATGAAACCCAGAGAAAAATGTTGGCTTATCTGATTGGGTGTTAAAAACAACCTACAATTACCTATGTACTACTCACCTACATGTACGAGTTTCATAAAGAGGGAAAAATCATGGAATTTTGTGGTCTAATTCGCGTTCCCGCAAACCGCCATCTTTTCGAATGGCCCGCCAGTCACTACGGGGGGTATGACATCGCAACGGAAAACTCCCGCATGGGCCCGGATGGATGTACCCCTACTACATGTATATACTGCGTGCAGTTATACACTCGCGAGCTGAACGATGGTGTACTGCCAGGCTTCTGGATGTCAAAATGCCAGCGGGAAAAAGCTGGGGAAATCTTTCCATGCAGTTCTCAACAAGGACAAGAGACCTGAGCTGTTTAGGAAGTGGGCCGCGGCCATCAAAGTTGAGAAATTTCTCAAAGTGGAGACTAGATCGAGACTGTACGCAATCACCACGCTACAAATCACGTCATTTCAACTGTACACTTTGAGACATTTCTCTGGGTTTCATTCCCCTTTGACCCTCCCTGCAGGAACCTTCAAATTACCACGACCAGACTATGCCACAGATTCGGGCTCCAATCCCTGCCTAGTTGAAGTTTCTTGACTATATTGTGTGGCTAAGGAATGGAGATTTACATGTCAGTCTCCTTTTTTTCCTTCTCTGATGGATTGATTGATTTGTTCTCGCCTTTCATTCTTGGGGATGTCTTAGGCCTGGACTTGATGGAAGCGGCCAGCCTGTTCTCAGCGGACTTGGAGCCAGGGCGCAGGGCCATGGCTCTGAAGCATCAGGTGTCCGAAATGCAGGACTCACACACTGTGATGGAGAAGGTACTCATGCCACTTGGTAGTTGGGTAAATGGGTTGAGTTGTGGTCTCCCTAAAAAAAGCCTAAAGCTGTCGGCCGTGAACTCAACACACTGAGTCGCTAAGCATTCTGTCCTCGGTGTGTTGCCCGCTTTTGAATCAAGAAAACCTTCTATGCTGATTCGGTGGGGTGTGAATTTGTGACTCCTCCTGCCTTCTTCACTTCACAATTAACACATTTATGCAACTGTGACTGGACCGGGACTTGATCCAGAGATCTGTAGTTTTTGCCTACCAGCGCTCTTGCAATGTGAGCTGGATGTGGTTGAATGGCTGGGGCCCCACCCCAGCAAAGGCTTGTTGATTATTAGGGAAGGCCACCATCTAAGGGCTGGATAGCTCAGATGGTAAGAGCGCTGATATGCAAGTCCCAGTCCAGTCAAAGTTTTCTTTGCCATCTTTTTTTCTTTAAGTTCCCATTCTGTTTTTTCTTTTTTCTGTTTGACTATGGTAGTGAAAGCTGGATTTTGAAGAAGGCGGATCAGAATAGAATAGAATCTTTTGAACTTTGGGTGTGGAGGAGGCTTCTCCGAATTCCATGGACTGCAAGGAAAACAAACAGCTGGGTCTTGAATCAAGTAAACACTAAAAAATCTCTTCTGAGCTTCATAGACAAGGGTAGATTGACTTACTTCGGTCATATCATGAGAGCTGACAACAGCCTTGAAAAGATTATCATGCAAGGAAAGATGGAGGGCAAAAGGGGACGCGGAAGACCAAGAACAAGATGGTGGGACAACATTCTGGCAAGAGTGGGCCTGAAGTTTTGATCCTATGTAATAACACCTTTTTGTCTTTGGTTCTGCTAGGATTGAAACCATAGACTTCCTTTTTGTCAAGCACCAAAACTACATGTAGGCGATCATGGAAAGCCTTCTGCATACAGCACTATGTGGAACACATGAGGAAGGACAGTGCCTTACCTACTGTACATGCAATTAGATTTGCACTGTTAAATAAATAGGTATCAGCCACATTCTCAATGCCACCGTTTTCCATGTGCGCTTGCAGTGTTTGAAGCCAGTCATAGCTGCCATCCACGGGGGCTGCATAGGAGGAGGCCTGGACATGATCACAGCCTGTGATATCCGACTGTGCACAGAAGACGCCTGGTTCCAGATCAAAGTAAGTCACAACGCCTGAAATTCACACAGGTCGGTGTCCAACCAGTGCCGTGGTGCCGACTTCACTGCACACGTGGGAAATGATGATGTGAATGTTTGTTTTGGAGTTCTGTTTTCTCCACCAGGACCTTTTCAGGCCAAGGACTTCAAGGGAATTAGCCTGTGGGCTTAATGATTTGTTTGCCGGGGGAAACACAAGTGGTAATAGGATGGCATTGTATTTGTGGCTTGTGTGGATTTTGCTCCATTGTTTTGAGTTGCTTGATTAATTGCTTGCTAAATTGATGGTGAACATATATCACAGGACTTCTTGATTCGTTGCCTGTGTTAAGCTCATTGTATGGATCAGTAATGTTCTTTTGCCTCCTCTTCCTGCCCCTCATCCTCCCCACCCTCTTCCTCTATTGCCTTCTCTTTCTCCCCCTCCTGCTACTCCTCCCCTTCTCTTCCTCCCTTTCCATTGCTCTTCTCACCTCACCTCCTCCTCACCCTCTTCCTCTACCCTGTCTTACTCCTCCCCTCCTCTTCCTCTCCCTCAATTTCTCTTCCTCCTCACCTCACCTCCTCACCCTCTTCCGCTACCTTGTATTTTCCTCTCCTCATAACCCTCCCTCTCCATTCCTCTTCCTTTTCACCTCACCTCCTCCTAACCCTCTTCCTCTACCTTATCTTTTCCTCTCCTCCTCTTCCCTCCCTCTCCGTTCCTCTTCCTCTTCACTTCACCTCCTCCTAACCCTCTTCCTCTACCTTATCTTTTTCTCTCCTCTTCCCTCCCTCTCCATTCATCTTGCTCTTCACCTCACCTCCTCACCCTCTTCCTCTACCTCGTCTGTTCCTCTCCTCCTCTTCCCTCCCTCTCCATTCCTCTTCCTCTTCACCTCACCTCCTCCTCATCCTCTTCCTCTACCTCGTCTTACTCCTCCTCTCCTCTTCCTTCTCTCCCTTCCTCTTCCTCCACCCTTTTCTTCTGTCTCTTCCTCCTTGTCCTTCTGTCTCTTCCTCCTCTCATCCTTCACCTCCATCGCCTCCTCCTTCGACCCATCCTTCATCTCCTCTTCTCCTACCACCTCCTCATTTGAATAACCGGACAGGAAGTCGAGGTGGGTCTTGCCGCTGATCTGGGCACACTGCAGCGGTTCCCCAAGATCATTGGCAACGACAGCTGGCTGCGGGAGCTTGTCTACACTGCCAGGAAGTTCAGCAGCGCTGAGGCCAGGGACAGGGGCCTCATCAGGTCAGTCCACATTTCCAGGCAGAGCTTTGCCCCTTAACCACTTCGGGCCGGGGGGTTTTCAGCGCCGATGACCGCCATACGGGGGTTTTTGAACAATGCATCATTTTCAAATCCCGCTAAAACAATCGGAACAATATATTTCTGTGAAATGAATCGATAAGGGTAAACTGTGGGTACAAGAGAGTAAAACCTGGCACAATTCGGACGTCGTTGTGGCTTTTGTCAAGAGATTATCCGTTCAAAAAAGGGCCCATTGTGCGTCGTCAATGGACCGTAATGGACTTGTGTGTGTGTGTGCGTGTACGGTGCTGTCAATCCCTGACCGCAGACTCCAGCTTCCACTCCAGGCGGTCAAATCTTCGAGTTGGTCGGCCACAACCGAGCGTACAGATTACGATAAAGAATGTGGGGGGAAATTCCAATGCCAGACCGACGACCGTTGGGCTGTGTGGCATGCAAATACAATGTCCCCCGCGTGCTTTCAGCGGCAGCGCGGTATCCCTCGATCCTCAACAGTAAAAGTCCCACAATTGCAGAATTACTGCTGCTAATCTTCCAAATTATGTGGCAACTTGCGTCAAAAAGGGTCTTTGTACTGATTCGTATTGCTTTGTTCTAAGCTGAAAAGAGTCTTTGTTTAGAATGTGGACAATTGTGGTGCCCTGATTCGGAGGGCGCCGTCGCATAGTCAAGCCAATAGAGCTCTGGATTCGGAGGTCCCGGCGCGAAGTGGTTAAACCCCTTTACGTACGGATGAAATCTGTAGCTGCTCTGGGACCTTCGAAATTTGGACACCGCTATATGTCCAAATTGTAGACAAACACTCTTTCCAGCAATATTTAGCATGACAAACACCTATTTTGACATCAGTTGCTGCATGAATTGCAAGATAAGCAGTAACAATGGCACTATTGTGGGACTTCATTGTGAACGATCGAGGGTCTGCACGCTACTATGGAAGACAGCGTGCTGGCCTGCCACACAACCGATGCGGTCACTGGACAGACTGTGGAATGCACCCACTGCCTTCACCGCAAATTGCACGCTCTGTTGGGGCTGTCCAGCTGGAACCTTTGTCCGCTGGAGACGAAGCCTGTGTTCATTCTAAGGGTAGCAGCACACACAGTTCTCGGAGTCCTGTTGCACAGCTGATGCTCCATTGGACTACACACAAAAGGGCCATCTTTGAGGGCTGATAATACCTTGACAAAATTTATGTCCGCTTCGCTGGTTCCTGTGTACCGGTTTGCGGACGTCGTAGTGGTGACCGTGCGGTTTGGCGCGCGATTCTGGCGTCCACTAGCGGCCCCGTCCATGGTGGGTCGGCGGTGGGTCATTGGTACACCAGGTGTGTCAAGGAGGCCATCCACATCCGACTTCGCCGAAACAACATCAATCGAGACAGCAGCATTGACATCCCCGGTTTCTGGATCCCCACCATCAGACGCCACGACCGCCGACCCACCACGGACGGGGCCGCTAGTGGACGCCAGAATCGCGCGGCAAACCGCACGGTCACCACTACGACGTCCGCAAACCGGTACACAGGAACCGGCGAAGCGGACATAAACAGACGCCGCAGCGCGCATTCTTCAGTTGCCTGATGAAGGTGAGCAGTTAGCAACCGAAACGTCGCCACCAGCAACGACACATCGCGTGACTTTGATCACCCTTTCCACTTATCTGCACCACTGCGATGAACAACCCCTTCATTTCTATTGAACCATGACAAAAGCCACACAGACTGCCAATTGTGCCACATTTAATTCACTGATACAAATAGTGCACTCTTATTGATTTATTTTGCAGGTTTATTGTTCTGATTGTCTAGTGAGTTTTGGAAATAGCACTGTGCCGGCCATTGGCACGAAAATAATCCTGCCGTCAAGGGGTTAACCACTTTGCACGGGGCCACTTGTCAATGCCCATGACTGCCACACTGGGGTTATTGAACAATGTGCTGTTAACAAACCTCGTCATACAATTGAGAACAATTGATACCAATGATGAAGGAATTCAATACACGTACACTATGTGTGCAAGCGAGTCAAACATGGCACATTCGATATCTGTGTAACTTTTTTAATGGTACATGTTGTTTTGTGGTTGACTGAAAAGTGTGTCAAACTTAGAGAATAGTGGTGCCCAGATTCGGAGGGTCCGGCTCATAGCAACACCACCGAATTTGGAGGATCCGGCACAAATTGGATAGCCGTTTGCTTTGAATGGCTAGCATGTGTTCTGAGCAAATGTTCACATGGCCAAATGGACTGAAACATCAGGCCCTTCAAAACTTTCAGCATGTTCAACCTTTGGTAGCAGGCAGCCCTATTTGAGGAATGCCCGTCCGGTGGTTGTACGAGTTTAACAATAGCGCTGCCTGTGCTATTTCCTTCAGTCAAGTGTTTGCCACCAGAGAAGCAATGCTGGATGCCAGTCTTGAGCTGGCCAAGCTGATAGCAAGCCGTAGCCCCATCGCTGTGCAGACCTCAAAGGCTAGTCTAATCTTTGCCAGGGACCACGGCGTACCGGATGGACTCAATGATGTGGTAAGATACTGTTTGGACAAGCAGATTTTTCTCATCAACGTTATAGAGTTGCCATTAGTGCTGTTGTCGAGATAATTTGTTTAGTGAATTATTCTATTGTTGGTCTCCGTCCACCATTTTCATTCCATAAACATACGTTAATGACGTTATGATTATGAACACACAGTGCAGAATGTTATGTCCGATTGTTTGTATTCAAATGTTTTGTAAATGTGATTTGTTTAATGGGCTAGCCTGACACAAGCTCTGCTTTCTAGGCTTCTGCCCCCTCTTCTTGTTTTCCGTTTGATTGTTTTATATAATTTGGTTAATATTTTGTGACTACGTAATATGTATTATTCAAAGAGGTTTTGCCCTTACTCGACGTGGTGGTAAACACTGAATCCTCAGTGCTTTGCCCGGTGCCTGATAAAAATATTCCAGGCAGCTCGGGCGGGATTCGAACCCGCGACTCTCGAATTCTAGTACGGACGTCTAAACCACTGGACCACCGAGCTGGTCAAGGTCGTGTGGTGGATTCGAATAATGTAAAGCGGCGGGTACCGCGTTTACATTCTCCTCGACGCAAACATCATGTTATATCTATGATGCAACGATTGATGCATCTAAGATTGAGAGCTTGGTCTGGTTTCTGTTTAGTTCTTCTGGATTTCTCATTTGATACAGACGACATGGAACGCTGCCATGCTACAAAGTGAAGACCTGATGAAAGCCATTGCTGCTGCCATGCAGAAGACAGAGCCCGAGTTCTCCAAACTCTGATGCTCCCAGTAACCAAAACCCCCCAAAACACCAGCATCATTGATCTCCGGTGTTGTTGCTCCCTTCCACTTTCTTCTTTTCTGTTCCGACATCTTTGGATTGTACTACGGTTGACCGATTCTCTCCACAAATTGAATGGGCACTGCACAGTCACAATGCATCTTGCCCGATTCCCAAGGTTTTCTTATGATACGAACCGGTATCACTGCACACAGCATTTACCAATGACAATTGGTACAAGTCTATGGTTTTCTCACTTTTTACATTTTATTGCAATTTACACAGTGAATCAAATGTGGAATTTTATCCGGCAGAAAAAAAAAATTGTAAATGACTACCGGTAGCTGAAAGTGTGAAGACAGATTTAATTAAAAATGAAAAATTAATTGAGATTCATGTATTGCGTTTGGTAAATTTTCAGTTTGTTTATTCACACGTTCTCTCTTTGTACACAATCTTCAACTCAACACGGGTATCAATTATATGTAGTGTACTCACAGACACTATATAACATAGATGGGCTATAGTGGGCACCAGACTGGGAGTTCATGGAAGCTTCTATCTTACAAAGACTGTGACCGCTGGCCAAAACTGCGGGTTGCCTGTGCGGCGTAGCATCATGGAGCCACGGGAAAATTTGAACATTTTTCCCATCACAAAGCACAAAAACATGTTAGGCAAGGCATTTACGGTATCCTAACGTATAGAAAAGACTTGAAGGTTTGCATGGTGGAAACAATTATTATTAATTGGTTTGCGGTGACACCATGTTTATCATCTCTTTTGAGACTGAGTATGGCTCTGAAAAGAGCCGGTGACTCAACGTTTCGAGCAGTGTGTACTCTGCTCGTCGTCAAGAGACTGCTCACGTCGTGCTTCAGTAGTCAGACTGGGCGGGAAAGATCCTCCACACTTCAACGGCCACGACCACAACTTTTGGCGGGAAGGATCCTCCACGCTTCACCGCTCCTCCAAGCCATACAAAACCCCTGATGATAGTTGGAATCCAGCAGTCTCCTGACGATTAGCAGAGTACACACTGCTCGAAACGTTGAGTCACCGGCTCTTTTCAGAGCCACACTCAGTCTCAAAAGAGATGATAAACATGGTGTCACCGCAAACCAATTAATAATAATCCTAACGTATGTTCTAACAGGCGTTGTCCATCTAAAGATTTGTATGTGAGTTTACCGCTGATGGTACAATTTTAGTGGAAGCCTTGTGTTCTTGCACCATGGAAGTTATACCTGCATTCTTCAGAAATATCCAGCTATACAAAGTATACATCATACTAGCCTGGAAAATGCTGTGGAGTTATTGTGAGAACCCCCCCCCCCCCCTTATCTGGCCCGGGGTAACATTTGGAGACCAATCAGGTTCCTTATAATTTATCTCGGTGGTTGCTGGCCAGTCAGGCCACTTGGGCAACTAGGTGGTCCTTTGGTGGCCGAGGTATTAACAGCACCTCATACAAACAACTTATTGTCGTTAGTAAAGGAACATGTACCGGTACCAAGCCATCATAACTCGTCTTAGATGGCTAGCCTATTGCATGTTTTGATAGGTCATATGGTTTTTGTGCATCGCTCATTGTCTTAGGATTGATTGTAAGAGTCTGGTGAACTTGACCTAAGAACTTAGCTACTATAGCCCAGCAATTGCCCAGCCCAATCTGATGGGTCTGGCCTGCACGGTATTAACATAAAAACACTATGATATACAATATAGGAAGGTTTGCGGTGAACACCATGTATCAGGTCTCTTAAAGGAAGAGGTATGGTTCTGAAAAGAACCTGAGGGTAACTCGACGTTTCGACCAGTATGCTCTGGCCGTCATCAGGAGATGACGGCCAGAGCATACTGGTCGAAACGTCGAGTTACCCTCAGGTTCTTTTCAGAACCATACCTCTTCCTTTAAGAGACCTGATACATGGTGTTCACCGCAAACCTTCCTATATTGATTCACCCACCATGCAAAGCCTTAAGTCTCATCCACTATGATATACATTAAAGTACATTAAAATCAATGCAGTGGCCGGCAAACGTTTGAGCTGGCATCAAAAGTCCATAGGCTGTGTTCAGCTGTCCGAGGGACCATGCAGTATTATTTGCCAACCCCTGGGATTTTGAAATTATGATACAGATTGAGTTTATGTACACGCTAGGGAGGGGGCATTTCAAGCGGTTTCGTCCACTGCCATTAACGATGCATAGTCCTTGTACAGTACCACTCCCTTGTCTGGGTCCACTGCTGCTGACAACATCTCATCCAGCTCCTCCTGTGTGAAGGGCTCGGCTGGAATGAAGAGCACCATGAGGCAATTTGTCACAATTCAAGGACTCTGCACTTTTCCCAATAGAGGAGTGGGGATTGAGGGAGTGACTACTTCAGCAGCCAACCTACCCATAAGAGCAAACCCACTAAACCCATGCCAACCCAGCTGTCAAATCAAAACCAACTCACCAATCAAGGAACCAAGTTAACTAACCAACTAACCAACCCAACAAGCTAACCCAACCGACTAACTCAACCCCACCAATGCAACCTCGACCAAACCAAACGCGCTCCAACCCATCTCCTCTGAGCTAAACCCTCACCAATTCAACCCATCCAAAGCAAACCCAACCCCAGCAAAACCAACCGGAACCAAGCGAAACCAAATCAACCGCACTCCAACCCATCCCCTCTGAATTCAACCCGTCCAAAGCCCATCTCAGCTCAACCCCACCCAACCAAATGCACCAGAGGCAACCAAACAGGTTGAAGGCGTGTGACGGCACAATGTAAAGCATCTGTTTTGAGACAGAGTGTGGCTCTGAAACGAGCCGCTAACTCAACATTTTGGGCAGTATGTTCTCTGCATGCCCATCATCTGGAGACCGACGACGGGCAGAGTACACACTGCCCGAAACGTTGAGTTGCAGGGCTCTTTTCAGAGCCACACTTTGTCTCACAAGAGATGTTTGACATGGTGCCACCACAAACCTTCCACTTGGTACTTCCACCATGGAAATCTTCAAATCTTATTCAACCAAACATCACCCAACCAGCTCACCCCTATCCCACTTAAGTCAACCGCCCCATGCCAACAGCCAGCCACCTAACCAATCATTGACATGGCCAGCAAACCTTCCTACCGGTATATTATAAGTCTATCCCTCTATGTTTTTTGTTGAAGTCTGAATTTTTTTTTTTATGTAAGTCAGACTGCCTCACCCACCTTCCTCTGTCATGTACTTGGTCAGTTCTTCAACGCTCAGATGGCCCTTTTTGTCCACGTCCAAAACCTCAAAGGCCTTCTGAAGCTGGTCCTCGGGTGATGGCTTGAACCTAGAAGAGGATTTGAACGCCACACACTACTTAAGACCAGTCTGAATTGTCCCACCTGACTGCATAATCCATGAGGTCTTGGGTTCAACCTAAACCAAATCGTCTTCTACCAAAGGCTGAGACTGCCAAATTTGTGGGCAGTCGGGGGGGGGGGGGTTTGCCCTGTAATTTACACTGCTTAGTGCATCGTCGATTTGAGTTGGGCGAACCCTCGTTGAAGTACATTGGAACGTCGCTTTAATGAACATTCTGTGATCCATGAAAATTGTTTGGTAAAGCGGTCGTTCGTTATAGCAGTTGCGGCCGCATATACACAGACGTAAAAGCCAAGGGGCAAGTTCGTTGCAGCCGAATGTTTGGTATATCAGTGTTTGTTATAGCGATGTTAGGTAAGTCAGTATAAAGCAGTCTGCAACGTTCCTATACTACTTTAATATAGGAAGATTTGCGGTGATACCATGTATAAGGTCTCTTAAAGAAGAGGTGTGTTTCTGAAAAGAACCTGAGTGGTAACTCGACGCTTCGACCAGTATGCTCTGGCCGTCATCAGAAGAATGCCTTGGACTCGATGTTGGATCTGCTTATATGCCGGTGGTCGCTGAGGCGGGAAGGCGGGAAAGATAATCCTCCGGGGAGGATAATCCTAAGGGGACTAGATCGCTGAGGTGGGAAGGCATCCACCATGCAAAGCCTTGCAAAGCAAAGTCTTATTTATACTACTTTACATCTTTTGAAAGTACTTGTGTTCTCCTTAGATATATACAATGTACACCATAACAGTGAATTGCTTCTGGTTGGCATCCCCTACCCGAGAAAAGATTAGCTGACTATTTTGAATACCCCCCCCCCCCCCCCGTGTCGCAGCTGGATAGCTCGGGTGGATTTGCTTTGCAGACAATCGAATCACCGCATGATCTGAGGGGGATCAGACGTACTTTCTCTCCATGAGCACCTGGGTCATCGTCTGGAGGAAGCGGTCAAAGCGGATATAACCCGTGGGCTCTTCCTCCTCCATCTCGGCCAGCAGATCGTGGAGCTCTCCCTCGCTGGGACAGCAGTTCAGGGACCTGATGATGGTGCCCACCTCCCTGGCGTTGAAAAGGAGAGGCCAAGCAACAGTCATAGTTTTTTTTTTAGAAAGGATCAAGAAGGAAATTTAGCCCTAGCTTCGTCTGTGATCCAAAAGCTGTGGACGCAGGTGGAGGTGTTTTTCAAAGAGGTTTTGCCCTTGGAGGTGTTTTGTTGACAAGACACATAGGTTCGCAGGAATGCCCTTTCTAGTTTCAGAGTGGCGCGGTGACCAGTGGACAATTTTGAAGGCATATTATAATCTCACATCCATCAACATACCTGACATCAACAGTCTTGTTCGATTCGTGGTCGAAAATATCAAAGGAATCTGCTATCTTCTTCTGTGTCTCTGCCAGAAGTGATTCTAAAGAAAGAAGAAAACGTTGCATTGTTAGATAATGACTAACTCCCAAACTGACTGAATGCCTCCCCTACTGACTATTTGACTGATACACTAACTTACTGTTTTAGATACTTGGCTGCTGCAGTATAATTTAAATTACAGAATGTTGTTAACCTTCAAATAAGACCCCCACAAATAACCAGAACTGCACATTTCATGCCAAGATAGGGCACTTAATCCTCGGTGATTCTGTGATCTAAGTGTTGCAGTGCTGCTTAGTGATTTGCTAGGGTTTCCATCCAGTTTAGTAGTAGTATACAAGGTAAGTGAATGGTACTATTACTAATGCTAGTACTAACTACTGACTACTGTATTATTACTAAAGTAATACTAAAGACTACTTAGTCTGTACTACTAGTACTACTACTACAAGTATTAGTACTACTACTAGTAGTAGTACTAGTACTAAGCAAGCAACCAGGCTGTTTGTGTCCTCTCATACGTACATTCTGTCATTCCCATTTCCCAAGGTGTAGAACAGAGAGTGTATAAATCAGAATAGCGTCTTCCAACGTTTTCTCTCTCTCTGGAATTCCCTTCCTGGTTCATGTTTCCCTCCAGCATACGATCTTGCCCTTTTTAATTTAATTTTAATAAGAGGAATGTACTAGCTAGTACTACTACTTGTCATAGTAATCTAGTATATTAGTAGTTAGTAGCGCACTTTTTAAAATGTAAACAGATGTTATTCACTGTGCTTGTTGTTCTTTGACTTTGTCAATTGGTGTTAATCCATACAATACAACAAGTGCAACACTGAGGTGAATCAGTCACTGAACTAGTACCGGTACTAG
Source organism: Luidia sarsii (assembly GCA_949987565.1). Classification (NCBI taxonomy): domain Eukaryota; kingdom Metazoa; phylum Echinodermata; class Asteroidea; order Paxillosida; family Luidiidae; genus Luidia; species Luidia sarsii. The sequence goes on along the minus strand of OX465101.1, from coordinate 2,597,947 downwards.
TACAAAGTACAAGTACAACTACTGCTAGCTGCACTACTACTATTACTAAGTACTACTAGTACTACTACTAGTAGTAGTAGTACTAGTAGTACTAGTACTAGTAGTACTAGTACTAGTAGTAGTAGTTGTACTACAACTAACAAGTACAACTTGTTACAGCTTAGTCCGAGTAACTTGGAGTTGGACCCTTGGCTTACACTACTTGTACTTGTATTGTACTTGTAGTTGTAGTAATATGACTGAGTACTGCTCTAAGTACTACTAGTACTACAGTACTAGTACTACTAGTACTACTACTATTACTAAAAGTACTACTAAAAGTACTACTAAAAGTACTACTAAAACTACTACTAAAAGTACTAAAAGTAAAAGTACTAAAAGTACTAGTACTAGTACTACTTAGTACTAGTACTTACTACTAATACTTTGTAATAGTACTATAGTATAGTACTAAGTACTATTACTAGTATTAGTACTATACTACTGCATTTACACTTACAATCACCCTTCTTTTTTTTTAATTGAGGGGTCGTTTTTTATTTTTATTTAAATTAAAGGGCGATTGTAACTAGTGACGTGTAATTTAGACTAATTTTAGTGTAACTTGTAAGGGTCCAATTGAATTAGTTACTTGGATTAGTTACAACTACAATAATTACATAATACATGATTTAAAAAGTACAAAAAACGCTCTGCAAAATTAAACCGATCCAATACAATATGTAGGCCTACTTCTGGTTCAAAAGATAAGTTCTGGAGTACATGCAGATGATGTACCGTTGTACGTGCCCTTGCCGGCTTGTGACGAGTTGTGTGTGCAACTGCAATGACATGCACTGAGTGACATGTGCAGTGCAGGAATTTGGGAAAACTTCAAACTTCAAAGTGCAGACCTATGACTTGACTGTGTCAGTGTGTGTACATTGCAGAGGTGAGTGGCGGGGTATTCTGCAATTGTGCCTAGGTTCTAATTGTTGTTCTTAGTTTGTCGCATATGTAGCAAACCGAACATTCGTTGGTGAATCCAGACTTACCGGCACTCTCTTTTTCATCCGCGGGCGCCGCCATGATGGATTGTTTACGATGCCGCCTTAGTAACAACTCCCTATTAAACTCGCCCAGTCTGCCAAGCGTCTCGCTTTCACTAAAACACATTGACGAAGGCGCGTCACCTTATGTGTTACCAGGGTACTACATGAGGGTTGCGCAGTATGGTAGGATTAACTAACTTGCATAAGTCCGTTCAGCATTAGCTGAGTAGAGAATGGATGCCTTGGGGGACTACCGCAGTACGTACCATGGCTCTACTTATTCCTCCATGTACGTACTAAGGTTTTTTCCCCCAAACATTTTCATTTCATTCATTCATTCATTTGTCATTTCTCAGGTAGTTACAGCATGGAGGAAGCTTATTCCTCCATGGTTACAGGCTGTAGGCACAAGCACGAAATCCACAAGCAAACAAACAGTAGAAACAGAAACAAGAATACAACCTAACAATCTGAAAACACGCCCCCTAGGCTGACGGACTGATTGACGAACTCAATCAATGTCGACAGGCTCACGGCTCTCCGAAAATGATAACAGAAAAGTAGTAAAACAAAAATTACAAATATGGATTTGTGATGTCCTATGCAAACATGTTTGGAGAAAAACGTTTAATGCTCGAATTTTCCCCTGCAATGTTAATTAATTTTTTATCATGACTTGGAAATGTGACCCCTTGAGATATTATATATTAGATACACCATGGAGGAATAAGTAGAGTTTTTCCTCCATGGATACACACACAAAGATACTAGTAAAGAAGTATCTATCTTTGATACACAGCACTGAGTACATTCATAATGTGGTTGATTGCTTCCGACTTGCGCCCTTCCCCGGGAAACTGGAGACTAAAGGCACGGTAGAGGGACTCTAGCAAAGACTATTTGACTATTTGATTTTGAGAAGGCCACCTTCTAAGGGCCATAAATTATGGTGGTAAACTGTTTGTGTTAGTACGGTACTAATACAAATCTACGAAGTTGTTATCCGTGGAGAAGAGCGCCTTGTACCAAGACTACATTTGTGCGGGTACGCCACGCATAAATTCGTCCGTACACGCATGGCGGTAAAAGATTACACTGGTGTCCATTTCACTTGCAACGCGGAATCATGTGCACGGGATCCTGCATCCGAGTACCAGGTTTCCTGTAATGAAAGCTATGGTCATTGGCTCAAATTTTATGGGCTTATTAGGCGAGACAACACGTTTATTCACAAAGTCAGATTTAAAAAAAAGATAAAGGTGTCTTTAAAAATATAAGTGTCTTAAAAAATACAATACTTAATATGTGTACTGATATTCAACGATGCAGATTTGGTTTGAACACTTTAAAAGCCGATTTCACCCCTATTTTACAGTAGCCAATGGGATTGCGTGTAAAAAACCCTCGCGGCGGTCAACTCAACGCGAACAAGGTTCACACGGCGTGGTCCAGATTGCCAGTTAACTGGCACTAAATTGGTACGTATTTCCATCGTTATTAAGGACGTACAGACTTAAATGCACAATCTGTTTCTGCTCCTGAAAAAGCTGATTCGTATGATCTTAATAAGTCGTGGTTTGTTGCTCGGTTAAAAGTTCATTTATCTCGAAAATGTTAGTCGATAAGTAAACAGAAATTACTACTGCGTGGTTATGCCCCAAATTTTACTGGGTCATAATTAGTTGGTACCCGCGCTAGTAAGTCTGTGTTGTAATTAGCAACATTTCCCGAGACACCAGCTATTTTCTGTTTAATCACAATTCGTGAAATTTTCGTTTTCTCCCTTTGTCCACTTCAAAGGACTTATAATAGTGTAGATTTGATTATTTATGTGAAGTATATTCAGTTCCCCATTAACTATCCAATCAAATTACGTCCTGAAATGAAATTCTACTTTGTTTCCTTTTTCTCATAAAAAAATTACATGGTTTGTCAACTGAAGCGTGCCAATAAATTATCATTAGCATTACATGCTTTCAGTACCATTTTGCCGCACTTTAGCCTCATCTTGAGTTGTAATGTTTTCACAATGATTTTTTTTTCATTTGACATAAATTAAATTTTTTCTCTTAAACTTATGGCAGACATTTGGTAGCAGTTGACGTTCAGACAACAACCGCTGACATCACCATGAGTGAAGTTCTTACCCCCTCCAAACTGAAAGTTGCTGAGCTCCGCAGTGAGCTGCAGCTGCGAGGCCTGGACACCAAGGGTGTGAAGGCGGTCTTAGTCAACCGCCTGGAGGAGGCCCTGGACTCCGAGAACCAGGACGTCTCCACCGACGTCTCCCCGGCTCCCGAGGAGGACGAGGATGCCGTGCTCGGCTTTGAGGACGCCGAAGCCGGCTTTGGTAACGGCATAGAGATGGGCCAAGAGGCCCTGGCTGACGATGACGACGACGACCAGCTGCTGGCCGAGAATCAAGAAGCAGAGCCCGCCGGGGACGTCTCCGACGAAGCCCCGGCCGACGCCGGTCTTGCCGAGGAGGCGGCCCCCGAGATGGAGGATTCCGGAGAGGCTTTCCCCGAGGAGGAACCGGAGAAAGAGGAACTGCCCATGGAAGCGGAAGAGGCGGCTCAGGAGCAGGAGGAGAGTGTGGAGCCGGCCGTCCAGCAGGAGGAAGCTGCCAAGCCCGAGCCCGAGCAAGAACCAGAGCCAGAGCAGGAGGGACTCAAGGAGGAACCGGAGCCCCAGGCCAAGGTGGAGGGGGTCGAGGAGAAGCCGGAGGTGGCACCGGAGGCGGCGGCCGCTGAGGTCAAGGCCGAAGACGCCAAGCCTGTTGTGAAGCAGGAGGCCGCTGAGGCCGAGGTGCCAATGGAGGCCCAGGAGGCTGAGGAGGCCAAGCCAGAGGTCAAGGAGGAAGCCGGTGAAGAGGCGGCAAAAGCTGACACCACTGATGGTAATTCACTTCAGTATTTCTGTATCACCATTAGACATCACAAATCCCTGTGTATCAGTACTATCACTACCAATTGGCATCTAAATTTCAATGCTGAACAACTTGGACTTTAGTTCATTCAACATTAAAAATGGTATCAAATTTTTTTTTTTTAAGTTATTATTTGTCAATAACATCTTTGAATTAGTACCCAAAAAATCAAAACAACTTTTTTTTATTACCATAAATTCTTACTCTTCAGACATGACAAAAATGAATTACTTTATAAGTTGAACTACCACCACTGTGTTTGTTTTTCAATGGAGTTTGATCAGTTGGAAGTTAAATCCTAAAGCATAGCGCTTGGACATGTGTGATAATATTTGCCTCTTGTCCCCCTGCACAGAGAAAAAAGATAGCCCTGCTAAAGCGGATGAGAAGGAGAAAGACCGCGAGAATCGGGATAGAAAGCGGGAACGTGAGCGAGACCACAGCAGAGACAGAGGGCGCCATGACCGCCATAGAGAGCGCTCTCCCAGGAGGAGGTATAAATAATAGTTGTCGTTTCTTATGGGCCTATTTGAGAGCACATCTTTACCCGGAGACCAGTCTTGGCTCTATTTTTTTTAAAGCCGATAGTTTCTTAAGCCCATTGTGAAGACCATTTTACCACTGATTGCTGCTTCAGTTCAGTAGGTACTGTGGAACGTCGCTATAACGAACATCTCGGGATCCATGAGAATTGTTTGTTATAGCAGTCGTTCGTTATAGCAGTTGCGGCCACTTAGTTTGTACACACAAATTGGGAGCCAAAGGACATGTTCGTTACAGCCGAATGTTTGGTGTATCAGTGTTCGACATAGTGACGTTCCACTGTATTCCTTTTGAAAATTGAAAGCAGTTTTTGAAATATGTTCAGCCTGCGGCCAAGGCTTGATTTCAGAAAGGCCCTATTTAAAGCTAACACATTATTGTATCAGCATATCCTTGATTGTGTGATATTTGTTTGGTTCTATCAGGACTCCATCCCCACCTGTTATGGAGGAAGACGACGGCATTCCAGAGACCACTTGTGTACTCAGCAAATGTAAGTAGGCCGGGAGAATTCGTACGATTTTTGCCAACAACAGTTGACTTTCTGATCCTCGTCAAAGAATTTGTGTTCAGGGGCGGATTTCACAAAGCCTTATGATGCATCGTAACTCTACTTACGATGGATAACTCATCGTAAGGTGGCACACCGTATACGGTTTCTGTGCATCGCTCACCGTCTTGCAATTGATCGTAAGTTACGATGAGTTTGGTGAAATCGACGCCAGGTGATATAACTGAGTTATCCCTGTCTTTGTTGTTGTAGATATCTCTGACTTGAACGTGAAAGTGAGCAAAGATGGAACCCAGGCCCAACCCTTTCACACCAACGGTTTTGCCTTCCTATGGGGCGGTGTGAAAGGAACGCACGCCGTAACCAAGGGGAAAGTCTGCTACGAAGTCAAGGTATGGTCCACCGTGAATCTGCAACAGTCTTTGCAGCCGTTTCCAGAATTGTCATCTTTTGTGTGGCACAAAAGGGTCATGGTTGCCAATGGCCCGTTAGAAATAAGATCAAGCCGTCTTGATAGCAGAGGGTGTGTGGTGTAGCACCAAAACTCACAAGCTGTTTGTTTTTTGGCTGAAAATTATAAAAGAATTCCTCCAGCGGCGTCTTTGGCCTCTCAATCCAAATGTTTAAGGGCACGCCCTGCTAAGATTGTAAGATTGTCGGAAGTGGCGGTTGAGGAAACGGACACACTAGAGACCACACAGGCTCGAACGAAGGAGCCAGTGGGGCCCACGCGTGAGCCAAGAGGCATCCCCTGTTGGCTCCCCTCTGACGGTCTCCCCCCCCCCCCCCCCCCCCGTTGTCTTCCCCACAGCTGGAGGAGCACCTGGATGTGAGCCACCTTCCCCAGGAGGAGGTGAACAGGCACGTCATCCGTGTGGGCTGGTCCACTGAGGACACCTCCCTGCAGCTGGGTAAGTGACGCTGGCTGCGAGACCATTGGGATCTCGGCACACCAGCAACTGCCTTGGCTGTTGCCCATTCAGGTCCTTCCCCTAAATCATCTATGGCTGTCAGATATGTTAAATTTTGTCTGAATTTTCCAGAGGACATGATTGTCTTATCTTACCACTTTGTGTTTTGTTCCAGATTGTGAACTTATTCATGGATATTCATTAATAGTAACCTTCCTTTTAAAGTTCACCACCCAGGGCTATTATTTTTTTTTAAATCACATCCACTACCTTGGTTATCAATAGAACCCTCCACCTCCCTTTGCTCAGACTCCAAAGCCCTGTTGCATTTGTTTCTTTGCCAAAATTCATCAAATGCAGCAGCAGGCCAATCCATTGTATGGATTTCCTTGTTTTCCCCCCACTTCACCCATTTCATGTGCCATTGAATGAATGAAAAGTGTGAAGCACGGTCCTCTAACGCCCGATGCTCTTAAGTCAGATGCTAAGCATTGGTTTTGCCCAGATGAAGGTGACAAGGATGTCTGATGTGTTGTCTCTGTGCAGGTGAGGAGGCTTGCTCCTACGGCTACGGAGGCACAGCCAAGATCTCGGAGAAGTGCAAGTTCAGCAACTACGGCGAGAAGTTTGAAGTGGGAGATGTGATCACGTCCTGCCTGGTAAGACCCATTGGCCTTCGGATTCGGTTCCTTTTCCGAAACTGTCGCCGACCGCTTTCGGATGACACGAGTTTGGGGTTGATTTGTAACTGCTGTTTGAGAGCCAATAGCATCAGGGCTCCTGAGACTGCTGTCTGTGACCCTACTGGTCACAATAGCCATCACTGTGACACACTGATTCATGGCCTTCTTTGGTGTTGTTCTGGACCGTCCAAAGATCCAGTTCCGCATCTTTAGATTTGCTGGCAGTGTTGGACTTTACATCCAAGTCAAATATTCAGGGCAAGCAACTGCCCACCAACCACTCACTAGCTTTTTGGGGGGCTGTTTCCCCATAGACTGAGTGTATGGTGGTTTTTCATTGACATTGGATACTGAGGGCAAGTAAGAATCCGTCACGAATCGGAGACTTCTGAATTGCTTAACTAATGTTCTCATTCACCTAAGCTTTTAGACCTCGCGTAGTCTTCTCTGAAATCAATTCATTAGTTAAGATGTATTTCACGATGAAAAAGAAATGGGCAGTTGTGGCCCATTTTTTATGTGATATTTGAATGTGCCGATTCTACATTGCCGTAAGTATTTGCAACCGCATTTTTTGTTTGCGGTGGATGGGTGCTTTCTCTTGGCACACAGTCTGGGAGTGTATCTTGTCTGACGGCAGCAATGCCTGTGTAATCTCCGCTGCTCCCACAGGACTTGGAAGCGGAGAAGCCCACCATCTCCTTCAGCAAGAATGGCAACGACCTGGGAGTGGCCTTCACCCTGGAGGAGGAGGTGGCCGGCAAGCCGCTGTTCCCTCACCTCCTGCTCAAGAACACTCCCGTGTCTGTCAACTTTGGCCAGAAGGTGAGGGCAGGGTGTCTGGCAGACGACCTTATCCACCCTCGTGTCCTCCCCCCAAAAAAGTGTAGCTCGGCTCAACAGTGATAACGTCCTTTAAAGGCCCTTTATAAAACTTGTAAAGGTCAAAAGATTGACACAGATTGTGTGTTGAACCATAAAACATTCCAAAAAAGCAATGATGCGAAGGTTTTAGCTCAAATGGTAATCTGTGAAAGTAGAAAAATGCAAAAAAAAAGTCACGGTTTACACACAGTGAAAGAATTAGTTTATTACTTGCTAGTGATAAACTATTTGTCGATGTTTGAGTGAAGATTTCTCGAAAAGTACAGTATCCCAGACTGTAAGATTTCAACATGAGGATACTATCATGACCATTCTACAAACTGTGTAAATTAGAAGGAAATCTGTGGACATTGACGTTTCCCGATCTTTCCAATGTTGTATTGGGCCTTTAAGTGATTGAAATTCCCGTGTAAATTCCAGTGTTTCCCAAGCTTGCCTGTGGCTTTCTCTGTCACCATCGAGGCAGAGACAACAGAAGACGTGGTTTCCCAACTTCCCATTGCCCACGGTCTTAGTCTCTATGCCTTCTAGCGTAGGGTTCCATATAGACAAGTAGCCTTCCTCGCCCCGTTCTGTACAAACTTCAAAACCCGACAGGTTCTATCAGGCAAGAGTCCAGCCCTGGAATCATTCCTGGTAGTTTGGCTGTTATCGTAGTTTGCTTTTTAGGCCAAAACCAAGTCCAGTTAATTCCAAAACTCTTTCAAAGTTGGGCTGTTGTTCAAAAGTCTTATTTAGCTTTCCGCCGCGTAGCGGAAAAGCTATTGTTCTTGTTCTGATTTTTAGCTTTTCCGCCGCTTCCAGGGAAGCGGAAAAGCTATATCTTTTGTTAAGCTTTTTCTTAGTCTTCTTCTTCTTCTCCCCCAAAGCCCATAGACAATGCACAGGGTTTTTTTTGTACGCACGACTTTGGTCATTGAACAGACTTGGATTTTTTTCAAACGTGGCAAATGCATAAAGCCCATGCTGAAATTGATCCTAAACACCTTGATATCATCATGACGTAATCACGTGTCACGTGACCTTGCTTTAAAGGGGCAAATTTCAAAATCCATTAAAAGCAAAAGTACAAGTTCGTTTGGTTTCAACTTTGCACTGTATCTAAGTTGGGAAAAGTTGTATCCAAAAATTGCCATCAATTGACCTTGACGTCATCTCATGAATATTTATGAGGTCATGAACTTTTCAGATTTTCACATTGAAATGAGCATATTTGACCAACGGAGCAAGATTTTTTTGTTTTGTTGTTGATATCTATTCCGGATGTAGTTTAGAAACACCCAAATGGGCCAAAATGTCATGACGCAATCGTGACGTCATCAAAATGCGTGTTTTCAAATCACATATTTGCCATTGGACAATCTTCTCGAAATTTGTTGGGCAGTTAGCTATTGGGCTAGACATTCTAAATCTTGAGTTGGGAATTAATTAACCATTGTTCAGAATTGTTATGATTTTTTTAATATTATAATGTAGTCCCATACACTTTGTGCACATAATATGCACGTGCGTTTTGGGGTAGGAATGGAGGGTACGGGTTCGAAACCCAGTGACGTAAACTCTCTTTTTTTCGTCCGTCACAAATCCAATTAAAACGACGCGAAATGGGCCTCAACCTATCATAGAATAAACATATGTATTTTGTTCTGTTTTTGCTTGGGTGGTCACGTGATAGCTCTTTAAAGGGCCAAACTGGCATGTGCAATCATGCCGCGATCTCACATGCCACACGTGACAGTGCTTTAAAGGGGCAACTTGTACACTACACTGTAGTCATTAATTATGGCTTCACGTAGGTAGATCTAAACTTCAGACGAAGATTACTACCTGAACGAAGAAAAAATCGTATTTTTATTTTGTCTTCAACCGACTCAACATATACCCCGGATTGAAAATATCAAAACATATTTCAGGAATTTCCTTTGTTTTTCATTGTTTAGGTTTTTTATACTAAGGGCCATAGGTTTGTGTACAAATTAGCTGTGAAATCCATTAAGGGCCTAATATCAAATACAAATGGCTTCAAACTTGGCACATACTTAGGTTAGTAGATGGAGATTCATTGCAAAAAGTGAGATCATCATGACGTCATCAGGGGGTCACGTGACAGGTCATTAAAATGTCAAACTTCAAACTTAATTATTAGCAAAAGTATCGGTTAGTTTGGTTTCAATTTTGCAGCATATCTAAGTTGGGAAAAGATGTATCCAAAAATAGCCCTCATTCGATCGTGACGTAATCTCATGAATATTAATGAGGTCATAAACTTTTAAGATGTTAACATTCAATTGAGCATATTTGGCCAACGGAGCGAATTTTTTTTCATTTTTTCTTTGATATCTATTGGGGACATGGTTTAGAAACACCTTCCGGAGCCAAAATGTCGTTACGCAATCATGACGTCATCAAAAGGTGTGATTTTAAAACACATATAAGGCATTGGCCGATCATCTCGAAATTTGGTATGTCGTTAGCTATCGTGCTAGACATTCCAAATCTAAAGTTTGGAACCGAAGGACCATTGTTTGTATTTTTTATGAATTTTTGAATACCACACTCGAGTCCCATAGGCTTTGTGCACAAAATATGTACATGCGTTTTGGAGTAGGAATGGGGCTATTCTATGACTTGTTAACAACAGAAGCGGAAAAGCTCTATGCTCTGTTTCACAACAGACATATATTTCTCGTTTTTTTTGGTCTTCTTCTTTTTCTGGTCGGAAAAATCCCATAGACTTTGCACAGGGTTTTTCTGTAGGGCACTTTTGCCATTGAACACTTAGCCAAAGGTTAACCTTCTCAAAATTTGGTTGGCATTTAGCTATTGTGCTAGACATTCTTAGTACTGAGTTTTTAACCAATTGACCATTGTTCAGAATTATTATGATTTTTTTAATGTTATAATGAAGTCCCATACACTTTGTGCACAAAATATGCGCATGCGTTTTGGGGTAGAAATTGAGGTTACGGGTTCGAATCCCGCTGATGTCAATTTTTTTTTTTTTTTTTTTTTTTTTTTTTAAGAGAACCAGATGCGGAAAAGCGTTATGTTCTGTTAGCCAACAGACATAAATCTCTAGTTTCTTTTCAATCCTGTGTGTCCCTGCTAACCTTCACCTTGGATTTCCGTCGGCAGTACCGTTGCATGGGAGCCTCCTGGTTTCCAGCACGAGGAGTAGAGATTTTCCAGTGTGTGTTGATCTCGTGCTTGGATTGCTCACACTTCTTTGCTTGTTTTGGTTTTGTGTTGTCTCGTCAAGGAGGAGCCCTACTTCCCAGTCCCCGAGGGCTACTCGCTGATTGGCACATTGGAGCCGGAAGATCGTGTGCGTGGGCCACTCCCGCCAGCCACCCGGAAAGACTGCGAGGTAATCACCGACATGAAGATCTCATCTCCTAAATGAACTCGCAAAACCCAGAGGTGTTTTTGTTATTGCTTTGGTCTCTCTTAACAATTTTTTTTTTGGGGGGGGGATCATGAAGATCAAATTAACTGTTATGATAGCAACAGTAATCCCTCTGAAAATGATCTCACAGAAGTTTAAGTAAATCTCCACAAATATAGAAGCCCTGACCTTTCAATCCTAATGTAATATTTCCTGTGTGAGAGGTCCTGCTAGGATCGAAACATAAGCCCCTCTAAATTTCGGAGATAAAAATTTTAGTAAAAAAACCCAAAAAACATTAATTTTGTGTACCTCTCAAAGGGATTTTTATTTTTCACCTACTGCAGTCATTCATTGTAGTTGTTACCTTGTGCAGCAACCCTGGCCAGCTGGTCAACTTTGTGCATTTACCCTGGTAGAAAAAAAAAGGTCAAATTAACCTGAATGTGGCAAGGCTGATGACCATAGCACTCCACCGGTCATGGCTACAGCTCATCAGTCAGCCGTAATGAAGATCTGTCCCTTCCTTTTTTATCTATTCCTCATCTGGTTTTTTTTTCTTCTTTAGATCCTGATGATGGTGGGACTGCCTGGTGCAGGCAAGACCACCTGGGTGGAGAAGTACTGCAGCGAGCACCCAGACAAGAAATACTACATCCTGGGCACCAACCTTATCATGGAGAAGATGAAGGTAATGAGGAAGTATCTTAGCTAGGGGTAGAGAGGTTACTTACTGTAGACTACACATAGCATTGGCAGTAGGGGCTTGCTACAAAAGCTGCAATGTACTAGGGAACTTGGCTACTAGGGTATAAACTGTTTTTTTTCTTTCTTTTAATTGATGTGAAAATGGTGACTTGAAATGGCAGATTCATAGAGCTATAATTTTGCCCTTTTTAGGGCGGGATGAAGAATTATTTTGAAGGGTGCAAAGGTCAGACAGGATACCAATGTCAAAGTTAACGCACACAAGGGCTAAAGCCTGTAGTATACCTGTGTCAGCTAAGCTCCTTCTCATTAACAGACCTATGTATGTAAGAGGTAAGGTATATTTGTTTATTGTATCAGTCAGCTGAAGACAGTTTCCCCTATTGGAAGACAAATAGCATGCACCATAAATAGGGTTGTTGTATCTGCAGCGAGTTAGTTTTCAATGGAAATACGAGGATTGGGACTCATTGTACCCGGAGGAGACTGAGTCCTTGGCTGATGTGATGGTCCATTCATGCCTTCCTGGACTGGCATGCAGTATTTTAGCCATGGCTGGATTACACAGAGCCTTATGGTCCATTGCAACTCTACCCACGATTGATTAAACCCATCCTAAGACCACTGTAAAAGGCCTCCATTGGAACAACACAGTCATTTAGAAACCTCTGAAGAGATACCCGATGGTACCGTTTTGTCGAAAGGAGTTTGTAGAATGTCTAGTTGGGTGTTCCTGGCTGATTTCTGTGTCAATTTTTCTGTTGAGTTAGCTATTGTGTAAAAAAAAATGATGAGCCTTGACTGTTGACCACATCAAAGTAAAAATTACAATCTATTATATTGCTTTATTTTTTTAAGTTTACGAGGTCATGAAATGTTCAGATTTTCACATATTTGGCAAACGCTGAAGGTTTGCTCCGATTGAGCATGATTTCTAAATTATTATGATTTTTTAAAAATATTGTTATCAAGGCCCATAAACTTTGTGCACGGAATTGTGTGTATGGGGTACGCATGAATGGCAGGGGTTCAAATCACAGAGATGACATTCTTATTTTTGGGTTTTTTTTTTGTGAGAGAACCAGATGCGGAAGAGTGTTATGTTCTGTTTTGCAGACATTAATCTCTAGTTTTTATTTCAACTTCAAGATATCAAGATATCAATATGTCTTCAGTGTTATTGCACAAAAATGATACCTCTGTTGAAATAAGCATTGTCAACCTGACCTTCTGAAAGAGAAGTCTTCGTCAGAAAAGTGACTAATTATTCAAACTCTGGAGTCTGTGATGAACATTTGAAGAACTGATCATGACTTCAATTAACATAATTAATAAGTTTTATTTGTTACATTACTTACTACATCAACAAACATTTGTAGTGTATGTTCTTATTGGTTAAGTATAAATAGGATGTGTACAAATTTGTCTTGTAAATGCAGTAGAACTATTTTACTGTTAGTAGCTGTACATGTTTGTAAGATAGCAATAATTGTCCCATTGTAAATTGCAGCTTTTCTAGTAAGCCCTAGAGCTATGCTTATGTCGTAGACATCATCGTCGTTATTTTTGTAAACTTAGCTTTATGTCGGAGAAGTACCGGTACCTATAATCTACTGTTGATGGCATTTGTCATAATGAGTAGGCTGTCCAGCCTTTATCCTACACAGATGCACGTTGCTGTACAGCGACAAGTGATAAAACCAACCCACGATGCTCGATGAACATAAGGAAAGAGTGGGTCCCAGCGAATGAAAACAGCCCGATTAGCACAGGCTTTATAAAACCGTTGTAAGTAGAAGGAAAAAGCAAAAACACGATGGCCCCGGAAACTCTGCCCCAGCCAAGCAAACCAGCAGAGTGCTGTAAGTCAGTCGCTACGACTTTAAACTCGTCTTGTCGTTCCTAGCCGTAGGCGTCTAACCCCCCCTTCCTTTGCAGGCTTGTAGTGATGTAGGGTTGGCTTTGCGGACAGGGCAGTGTGTTAATATTGAGTCCCAACCCCAAACATCTGTAGGTGATGGGCCTTAGCCGCAAGCGCAACTACCACGGCCGCTGGGACTCTTTGATGGACAAAGCCACGAGATGCCTCAACCGCTTCTTTGATATGGCACCTCGCAAGAAACGCAACTTCATCCTGGATCAGGTTGGTAGCTTTCCTCTCCCCCCCCCCCTCCTCTTTACTCTTGCTTCGATATCAAAGTATCTTTCAAACTTCTCCCCCGTACTTATAGGTTGAGTGTGTCTGTCAATGCCTGTGAGTTAAACCCAAATTGAGGAGTCGTTGACTTTGCTTAGATTCATCAACAGTGGACCATTTCTGAAACTGAACTTTTCGTATTAGCGGGTGTTTCCATATGTCATAGATGTTATTTTCGTCTTAGTGCTCAATGTCTATGAGATCCTATGTTTCACAGGCTACTGATTACTCAAGTCATCAGCATTGAGTGCTTAGACTTGATTCACCATTGAAAGTTGTCATTAAAGTCGTTGCTTCCATTCAAATGTTGAAGTAATTTAGGTCTGTGTCAAGTGTAAGGCTGTATCATATGAAGCCCCGATGGCTAGTCTGATGTGGCGTACCGGTATTCAAAAATAGCACACCGAGCAGTAGTTTAATCCATAACTAGGAGGTGACTTCTACAGCAGCATACTGTGCATAGAAAAACATGAAGATTTCCAGGAGGAAATTGTGAACAGAACTTCATCCAGGACACTTCAGTGGCACCTTGTGAATGCAATGGATCATGTGTGACACATCCCAGGACAGGGCCCAGTGATTATGAGCAGATTTGTGACTTAAACGCGAAAGCAAACAGCTTACAGTATTGATAGAGATACACTCACTCCTTGAGAGACTCGGACTACAAATGTGTCTTACATCTTTGGTTTAATGTGTGAACATCAGTCGACCCATCGAAAAGTCTTTACATGTAAACATTTGGATGTCATGAAACCATCTAGAAATCAACAGTGCTGCCTAAGAAACAGGAACAAGGGGTCTTTATTGAATGCCAAAGGTATCTTTATCCGTTAGTATAAGCAGTAGATAAAGTGCACCGTCTGATTCAGTGCATAAGCCTATATGATTGTCGTGTAGTTGTAATCTTAAACTGTAGCACTGTATTGTTGGACTTGCTCAGACCAGTACAGTCACGATTTGTTGTGTAACGTCATGATGGATTTTCATCAAAGGATCATCATTGAGCTTTGTGCTTAACACCGCTCCTCTGTTTTTGTTATTTTATATGTAATAATGTCAGTAGCCACAAAATATGCGGTGACTGTGAAGCAATTTATGGCGATGGGTTCTGTGCTGCTTCTTAGTTGTGGTTGATAAACTGTATTATGTCCACATCTGAGGATTGGTGTCCATGGGTAGACTAATAATAAACCTAACACGTCACTTTAACCCATTTTGAAAATGCTTCTCTTGCAGCACAAGGTAAGGTTGGGGTCTGGGGTTGTAGACTAGAGTTTAGGCGAGTTAGGTCGTAGGCTGGTATCTGGCCACTGCCCTGACACAGTGTATTCTGTGCCAGTCCTATCGTATTGTAATCCATGTCATGGACTTGATCATTGCAGAGAGTGTCCTGAGAGTGTGCCCGACTTATCCTGTCCTTTTTAATTGTGAGCTTCATCCTTTCTCATTATATTCCCTGGCGTGGCCACGCCATCAGACCAATGTGTATCCCTCGGCAAGACGGCGAAAAATGCGACCATTTGAGGGTTTCACCGGAAAAGCAATCGTAGTAGTACCAACTGATGATGAATTTCTCAAGAGAGTTGAAAAACGCACAAAGGAGGAAGGCAAGGACGTACCTGAACATGCTGTTTTGGAAATGAAAGGTAGGATGAACACCGAAGAGATAAAACAAACGACTCGGCTCAGAGTGAGACACGAGTCGCGTAGGGTTGACCTAGGGAGGTGCCCTGCAGGGGTATAGCCGTTGGCCTCAGCAAAAACACGCCACAACTTTCCCTAACACCTCCTCTTTCTGTTCTGTCTCTGCCTCTCTCTCTCTCTCTCTCTGCCTCTCTCTCCCTCCCGTGCTTTGATCAACTCCCAGCCAACTTTGAGTTGCCAGAGGACGGCCAGTTGTTTGGGGAGATCCTCTTCACGGAGATGAGCAGGGAGGACGCCAAGCCCTTGGTGGATAAGTACAACAAGGAGGGACGCGACGCCGTCGGCCCTCCCCAGGCCAAGCGCTTCCGAGACGACCGGGATCACAGCGGCAACTGGGGACGGGACTTCCGCGGCGGCTTCAACCGCGGGAGCGGCTTCAACCGCGGCGGTGGGGGCGGCTTCAACCGCGGCGGTGGGGGCGGCTATGACCGTGGATATGGCAATCGCGGCGGATACAACAATCGCGGATACAACAACGACCGTGGTGGCTACAGGGGTGGATACAGAGACCAGAGGCAAAACCGTGGAGGTCAGTATTTGTGGTCGTTTTTTTATCTTTACAATACCAGGGGCGGATTTCATAAAGGCTCGCGATGCATCGTAACTCAACTCACGATTGATAACCCATCGTAAGTTCTGCTAAGCCGCATGGTTTCTGTCCATCACTCATCGCTTTGCAATCGGTAATAAGTTACCATGAGTTTGATGAAATTAAACCCTGGAAGCCCTACCCCAAACTTTTGTTTCTGTTGGTCTTGTAGCTGCCTGAAATCCAGTCATCCAGAATGTTGAAATTACTTTGAACCTCAGTGTTAGGATAGCTCATCTTATACTTGGTGGCCAGGAAGGATAGTTGGTGGCCCAGTGCCACTTGCATCGGCCATTTACACCCTTGCCTCTATTATTCAGGCATGCAACTTGTCCGCGGATCCGCGGATTTCCGCGTTTTATTTAATTCGGCCATTAAAAAAGAAAATAATAATAATAATGTTTTTTTTTTTTTTTTTTTTTTTTTTTTAAATCAAAGTCTTAAGTTGTCACAAACTGCTCAGAATGCACCACAGAGCATCTAGAATCCAAAATTTTCCCGGGCCCTTAAGCAGGCCCCAAACCACACACCGTAAGGGCTTCGTGCTTCGCGCTCGCAGTTTCATTCGGACATTTTCCTCTTTTTTTACAATTCAAGAGTTGCATGCCTGATTATTAGACTCGAGCTCAAATCAGTAGCAAACTTGACACGTGGTGTTAGTGCAAAGTTTTCAGAAGCTCATTTTAATTCATCCGTGGAAACCAGACTTGAACCTATTCAAGTCTCTCCCTTGCAATGTTGCAATGCTGCCTGAAAGTTCTCCAAAGTACTTTGCTGTGCATGCACTTAAAGCCAGTTTGAACTTTACCCGGTGTTTTGTTCAGGCTATGGCGGTGGTGGATACGGCGGCGGCGGCGGTGGCGGTTACCGCGGTGGTTACCGCGACGGCGGAAACTACAGAGACAACCGTAGTTCTGGCTATGGCGGCGGCCGTGGAGGGAGTGGCAGTTACGGAGGCAGGGACGGCGGTGGCTACAGCGGCCGCGATTCTGGCAGCCACAGTGGCAGCGGCAGTGGCGGCGGTTATAGTGGAGGCAACAGCGGATACAGTGGCGGTAACTACCACCGACGGGACCAGGGCTCCTCCTACAACAAACAGGTGGGCACCGGGATGGGGTCTGTGTGCGCAGAACTCTTTAAAGGACTGATGTCACTCGACTTGTAGATGCGACAAGATGGCAGTGGTAGTCTTAGCTGAGGAGCGATGACAACTTATGGACAGCACCTCAAGGCAAGAGTCCTTAAGCTTTCAAGGCACCGACTACATTTCATCTAATGAAGTAGTTGCTACCAAAGCTTATGCACTCTTCCCAACTGGTCATTCCTCAAGTGCTGTCCATTAGTTGTTTAGGCAACCAAAGAAAATAGTTGTGCGTCCGATTTTCCCGGCTGACCCTTTTTGAAGGCACGACCCTAACGATTTTTGGGGGAAAGTTTGTTTCCTTACCGACCCTAATTTGGCACTTACATCAGTACATGCCTCTGCATAAAAAAATCCACCCCAAAGTCACTCCAGAGAGTTAGTACTGATCCCATAGCCGACTGTGTAGCATTTGTCAAGGTACATGAAATTCAATGGAATTGACCGATGGAATGCGGGCTTGTTTGGTGCCTTTTTCCCACTTCAGCTTTAATGCTGTCTTCCTCTGATGAGTGGACCTCCTCACTTTCCCTCCACGCTCAACACTTTGCAAAGTCTTGAGATTATTCCCCGCGGACATCCAAGTTACATGACGACATAAAGATACTGCTCTCATTATGCTGCAGTCATTGCACTTGTGTGTGGGTTCGTAATGTGCATGGACCTTGCTCAAGTGTATCAAGTCCAGCAGTGGTGAGGATGTGTGCTGAATGCTTTGCATCAGTGTGGGGAACATAGAGGCCTTAGCCCAATGCAATGTCAACAACTCAAAGAGACTCACTCAGTTAAACTCGGCATAGTTTTATGCTGCCCGTGGTGCTTTGGATATGCAGCTATTGCTTTGTCCTCCTTGGGAGTTGATTGCATGCTTGGTTTTCTTGGTCATCAGAGTGGCTATGGCAGTTCCCAGGGTAGCTACGGAAGCCAGTCCAGCAGCTATGGCTCCGGCAGCGGGTCAGGCAGCACCAGCAGCAGCAGCTACAACACAGGGTCCACCGGCAGCGGCTACGGCAGCACCGGTGGCTCCGGCAGCTACAACGCCAGCAACTACAGCTCGGGCACCACAAGCCAGACGCCGGCCCAGACCAGCGGCCAGCCGGGCTACACCAACCAGCAGTACCAGCAGTACGCCCAGCAGTACCAGCAGTATTACCAGAACAACCCCCAATACGCCCAGCAGTATGCCCAGCAGTACGCCCAGTACGCCCAGCAGTACGGTGGGTACGGCAATTATGGCCAGGGCTCGGGTTCGTCAGGTAGTACGTCCCAGTAACCGCTCCGCTTAGAAAACCCAGAAGCCCTGTCGAGCCAGTGTGAAAAAGCACTGACGCCGGGAAGTTTTTAATCAGCTGAAGTTTTAATCTGCTGTATATGTTTTATCAATTTTTCTGTTAGCTTGGAATACACCTAGTCTCTAATGTGGTAGATGATGAAGGCAACCCAGAAGATGATCATGGGGTAGTTGTTTGGGTTTTTTTCTTTTCGGGGTGGGGGGGGGTTGTTTTAATCATGTAAATACCTTGCCTCGTGATCACAGATGTGCGCAGAGACGCACTCTGGCGATGCATGCCTCAGTAGAAAGGATGGTTCTTGACCGGACACACTTGAAGGGAAACAATTGGGACCTATGGCTTATTTGTACGTACCTCGATTGGGGGTATGGTCAGGAGTGTAACCTTGAGAGGGGCTGTTACATCTTGCTGGCATTCCGGTGCACAGACTGGACAAAGGACGGCTGTGCTCTAGGCCACAAGATGCAGAACAGGATACATATGCTCTCTTTCACAAGCTTCCATGAGCCCAAAAAAATAAATCTGTGGGCCTTTCATTAACTTGTTAGATCTTGGTAAGACTGGGCATACCTCTGACAGATAGCATTTCCATTTATTTTTTTTGTCAAAGCAGGACTTGATTTGGAATGAAAACAAAGGCTCTAATCTTGAAAATTACAGACAGCCTATCTTCTTTGCATTAAGCTTTTTTTTTGTACTTTGTCTGATTTGCCTGAATCTGATTAATCTGCCAGCTTCATCTGCCTCAACAACCTAGCATCAAGTCAAGCTCGGTAGATTGTTCTGCATCAGGAGCACTGAGTACAGATGACAAACCCTTGTCATTGAAATTTAGGATTGGACATTTTTGTTAGACATTTTGATGTGAACAGATTTTTTGTTGTTGTAATTGTACAGTCATCAATAATGAGCATGTCTCTGTAGCCAGACGTGATCAGTTAGTTGTGGAGTACGGTAGTTTTTGATTTGTTTGTTCTCTGCATTTTCACAGTTTCATTTCTGTGGGAAATAAATATCTCCATATTTTTAAGGGTTAACGGCTAGTTTTATTTTTCTGCTCCTTTCTTTCCATTTCTGGTGGCAGAGTAAAAGTGAGGAAGGGTGAAGTCGTTCTGAGCGTTTTAAAACCTTTTGAGGCGAAAGCTGTTGCGGTAAAGGCTGTAAATGTAAAGACGATTTTAGTTTATAGAAACCTCCGGTCAAGACGGTTCATAAATCAATGCACATCTTGAACTCGGCCCCGGAGTGTGCTTTAGATCACCAAAGCACTGCTTGTTCAAACAGTCTTGTCACTGAGCCATTTCTTTTTGGCCATTTTTTCAGGCACCTAATTATTGCTGTAAATTGCTGATCCCGAGCCCCCGTTTAAAATGATATGCAATCTAGATGATGCTAAAATAGCCAGCGACTGGGGGTTGGGCGGGGATGAAGGTTACGAATTTTTAATGCACTTGAAGAAAGGGTGCTGTACCGCTGAATTGTACCAGGTCGCTAATTAAGTGTAACTTAATTTGCCAATCTTTATGGCCCGTTTTCCGCTTGAAATAAAACCAAGCAAATGGTTAGTTTCACTATACTCGGTTCATTTCAAAATAAATGCAAGGGGTTTTTATTTGAAGAAAAAAAAAGATAGTCCAGGAAAACAAATTGTCTTTGATGTTGTTGAAGAAATGTTAAGATTCTTCCTCTGTACATTTGTCGTGATTCGTACGTCCGTTGTTGCCTGTCAACTGCAGCACTTAACAACAAAAAAATGGTAAAAAAAACCCAAGAACTCAGGGACACTTGTTCTGTTCTCCGTTTTGTACAGTGGGCGATGGGGGGTGCGAGGAGGGCGAGGGAGGGGAGAAGTTTTGGACCTCTGAAGATACGGACGCGGATGGATTTCTGTATGATGATGATCAGATGATGTAGTGCGAACCCTTTTTTTATTCACTGATGGAATCTGGAAAGTGATGTTTGAATTAAAGCAGTCCCAAGGAGGATTTTGTTGGTGTCATTTCACCTAATTTTTGCATTGTTGGGGTCTTTCTGAGTTGTACTAGGTACCTTAGTTTGCGTTTCTGTGTTGTGACCTCTTGGGGGGCTTATACATGTATATGTTCAGCTTTTCCCATGAAGCATGGAAATAAATGTGAGTTTAAATTGAGAGAAAAAAAATAAAAAATCACAACAGCGAGCTTTCGTTTTACGACGGAGAGCGCACAGTACGGGGGATTTCACAGCCCTCACCCAAGCTCCCGTCCTGTTTGGAAGCTGTTTCGTTCTGTTACGCACTGCATGCACGGCACTGCACAGCGCTGCCCTGCACTGAGTATCAAATTACACACGCAGGATTTGAGAAAGCCTTTGAGAAAGCCTTTGAGAAAGCCTTTGAGAAAGCCTTTGAGAAAGGTCCTGCTAGGATCGAAACGTCAGGCCCACTAAATTTTAAGATTTACATTTTGGTAATTTTAGTCAGTAAGCAGTTTGCAACATTTTTGTATATCACGCAGGATTGGTCAATTGTTACGTAACGCAGTAGCCGACTGCTCTGCGTTGTGTTCTGGACCGGACGCTATTTCCCCACTCAACGTTCCCAGATTTCATCGGTACGGGGACTTGCAGGTTGTCGCGCTTGCGCAGATCTATGTTCGGCTCGAATTACCGTACTAGATTTCGTAAAACGAAAGCTCGCTTATGGGGAAGTATACGGCGACACTACGAAAGTCGGTTTATTGTAGGAGTATTGGACGTGGGAGGAGAGCTCGTAACTCGGCCTTTTGGACAGTGTGCTCTACTGGTCTTTAGGAGACTACTGGATTCCAAGTTACCAATTTGAATATCGGAAGTAAGATCACACGCTAATGGATACAATGTGCATTGGGTCACAATGAAAGAAAAGGTATAAGCATTTACTGCGTTTTGGAAGTTATACATAATGTACATGCTATTTTAATCCACGATGCAACTTGTAATAAGGCATTGTCTTGCCCCTGCAAAAGAATAATGAAGTATGCACAGTATTTACGATTGAATACATTATCCATGTACATATACATAATGATGAAGTCGAGCATACATGTACATAGGGCCTTTCCAAAATTGCTGCTTCCGCACTGGACTTATTTTTTACCGAGCCCGTGGGTAACATTCCAATGGGTAAATCTTCCCGGCGTCCGCACTTGGTCTTTTCGACTCGGGTAAACTAACCGAGACGATGGGTAAAACTAACCGACTCATGTGCATGTACTCTAGGTACACAAACACGTTGTTACCCTGCGCCCGCACGAGTCTTGCATACAGTAACGTAACGTGCGGGGCGCCGGATGTGGTTTTTTACCGAGTCGTTTACCGAGACGTCGTGTCCGGATTGGACTTATCGACTCGGTTAAACTGACCTGGTCAATTTAACCGGGCAGAAGTTGGTCGGTTAAACTACCCACTGGAGTCGGGTAAGTTACCTGGGAGGAAAACTTCCTGGGCTGTCTGCACTGGACTTAAAATGGTCAATTTACCCATTTGCTCGGTTAGTTTACCCATTTTAAGTCCAGTGCGGACGCGGCTAAAAGTCTCAATCTCGGGCACCGGGGTTCTGTCTGATAACCATCACTGGTGTTCTGTCTGATAACCATCGCTGGTGTTCTGTCTGATAACCATCGCTGGTGTTCTGTCTGATAACCATCACTGGTGTTCTGTCTGATAACCATCGCTGGTGTTCTGTCTGATAACCAATCACTGGTGTTCTGTCTGATAACCATCGCTGGTGTTCTGTCTGATAACCATCGCTGGTGTTCTGTCTGATAACCATCACTGGTGTTCTGTCTGATAACCATCACTGGTGTTCTGTCTGATAACCAATCACTGGTGTTCTGTCTGATAACCATCGCTGGTGTTCTGTCTGATAACCATCGCTGGTGTTCTGTCTGATAACCATCACTGGTGTTCTGTCTGATAACCATCGCTGGTGTTCTGTCTGATAACCATCGCTGGTGTTCTGTCTGATAACCATCACTGGTGTTCTGTCTGATAACCATCGCTGGTGTTCTGTCTGATAACCAATCACTGGTGTTCTGTCTGATAACCATCGCTGGTGTTCTGTCTGATAACCATCGCTGGTGTTCTGTCTGATAACCATCACTGGTGTTCTGTCTGATAACCATCACTGGTGTTCTGTCTGATAACCAATCACTGGTGTTCTGTCTGATAACCATCGCTGGTGTTCTGTCTGATAACCATCGCTGGTGTTCTGTCTGATAACCATCACTGGTGTTCTGTCTGATAACCATCACTGGTGTTCTGTCTGATAACCATCGCTGGTGTTCTGTCTGATAACCATCGCTGGTGTTCTGTCAGATAACCATCGCTGGTGTTCTGTCTGAAAACCATCGCTGGTGTTCTGTCTGATAACCATCACTGGTGTTCTGTCTGATAACCATCGCTGGTGTTCTGTCTGATAACCATCACTGGTGTTCTGTCTAATAACCATCACTGGTGTTCTGTCTAATAACCATCGCTGGTGTTCTGTCTGATAACCATCGCTGGTGTTCTGTCTGATAACCATCGCTGGTGTTCTGTCTGATAACCATCGCTGGTGTTCTGCTCCTCGTTGAATAAGCAGATCTTCACTATCAATGAGAAAATCCGCAGGCTGTGTTTTGAGCCGACATAATTATAACGAGGACGAAGTCTGAGCATTTTGGGGTTTTTTTTTCGAGAAAGAAGGCAATGCCAGCCTCGGTTCCATTTCTTACACGTACTACCGGGCCATCCTTTGAACAGCCTCAATGTGAAAACTGTATTGGACAGGAAAACAAACCTCAATCAAATTATCTGAAACAGTAATCAATATTATTATTAAGTAGGTTTTATATGAAGGAGACATCCAGTTTGTTTAGCTTTCGCTAGAGGGCGCACTTTGTTACGCCAACAGTTTTTTCCCCGAAAGAACGGCATGCCTTTTACCCTGTGCTCCCTCTGCTTCGCAGAGTTTCATACCTAAGGGATAAAGGCGACGGTCTAATGCTGCGTTCCTATCACGTCGTGTTTATGGTGTTCACGACCAGTATTTCCCAGTTCACGAGTGGGCTGCATTACATGCAATGCTGCTCACCAACACCACGCCTACACGCACATTGCGCAAGCGCAAAGACCGAAGAGTATGCTAAAATGTGACCCGGCACAGCATGAGGAATAACCCCCACTTTTGAGATTTTGAGATTTTCTAATTATGTAAAAGAGTATACCAGTAGCTTTTAAATATCAAAATATAATATCCTATAACACTTAATTTTTCCAAAAATATTTTTGTATTTATTTTTATTTTTAATAGTATTGTGAAGATACTTTAGCTTCAGGCGTCGTTTACTCGAAAAGTGTTTTGGTGGGATATTCCTCGTGTCGTAATGCCGGGTCACATAATTATGTTGCTACGCGGCTGGTTTTCACAAACGCACGCGAGTCGGGCAACTCGTACGCCGACGACTCACAGCTAATGAATTGGAAACTATTATTCCTGACATGTACGTGTAGAACACCGTAGCAAAATTCACGGCAAATTCACCTTTTCCGGCGTTCAGGCTGGCTGCAGAAGCCGCCACCGCAGTACATTGTATGTATCGTAATCTTATTCCGTGAAACCCTTTTTGCCCTTTGACCTCCTGACCCAAGTCGGTCCCATTTTGTTGTAAAGTCGTGAACTGCAGACAATATTTCTGCCTCCAGTTCACGACTTGTGACCACGAGTTACCCGAGACGATTGGAAAGCCTCTTCACGACAGTCACTAGTGAACTCGCCAACCGACGGTAATCACGACGCGATTGGAACGCGGCATAAGGTAAATGTAACGTTATAATTATGATGCCCATTTTGTCATAACAGTTAACAAGCCTGTTTAACGCAAGGCTGAGGCTTGCACGATTCTGTGGCACGCATTGGCACGACTCGAGTCGTGCCAGTGCGCAAACTATAGTCGTAAACTGGCGTGAAGTGTGCGTAAACCCGCCGTGACTGCGTGCCATGTCGGGACGAGAATCTTGAAATGTTCAAGATGGAGCGCTTGTAAACGTGGCTTTCCTTGACGTGTGATGAGCCTAATGCCCATAATTATGCTATACATAAGATACGTATACGGAAACCTACTACAACGATACTGGTCGTGGATTTCCTAACGACGTTGAATCAGTCGGGATACTGTAGATTGAGCCACATTGACACGGGTCTGTTTGGATGGCTCATGACGTCATTCCAGTGCTCCAGTTCCTCACACGTGGCCGACCAGCCAAGCTCACACTGTAAATTGCGAAAAGAGATCAACACATACCTGCCTATTATGGCAAGAGGGATGTTTGTGTATGGAGGGAGATTGTCCTATGCCCCCCCCCATTCCACATCATTCTGCCACCCCTGAAAAATGTACCTTCTTTGCTCCCTCCCACCCCTTCCCTCACAATGGAAGTGAACGACTCAGTACGCAATTTGGCCTGTCTGTTACTTTCAGTTTTAAAGGCCCTATAAAACATTGGTAAAGTCAAAAGATTGTCACAGTTTCCCTTTAAACATTAAAAAAAAAAATACTGCGGAGGTTTTAGGTCAAATGGTAAAATAATGCAAAAAAACCGTCACAGTTTACAATACACCGTTCTGTAGCGTAAGAAATAGTTTACTACTCGCGAGTAATGAACTATTGTTGATTGGTTTTAAACTAACGTAGGGTTGCCGATTTCTCGAAAAGTACAGCATCCCAGCCCGTAAGATTTCAACATAGGGATTCTATCATGAGTTTCATGACCATCTACAAACTGTGTAAATTAGAAGAAAATCAATGGCCTTTATTGGTGTTATAAAGAAATCCCGAACGTCTAGAATACCGGTCGTTCTTAGTAGGATAAACTAGCCTTTGAGAAAGGTCCTGCTAGGATCGAAACGTCAGGCCCACTAAATTTTAGATTTACATTTTGGTAATTTTAGTCAGTAAGCAGTTTGCAACATTTTTGTATATCAGGATAAACTAGGACGAGTAAATTACACGGCTAAGTATGTATCATCTTAATGAACTTTTGAAAGCATTGTACGCGCTATGGAGGAAGACCGTAACTACCAACTACCATTAACCACAATGTCGTACTCTTCAGTTGCGGGTAACATTTTTTCGACCGTACGGCTGTGACGACTGGTTATGTTTATCTTCCCATGCGCAGTCTAGTCCCATGCCACACACCCATTGTATCCTACAGGTTGGCGCTACCGAGTGGCGGTGTTCATGGTGTCCATATAGTTCAAACCAACCAAATTGATACACACGGACAGGGTTGAGGTCGTGATCGTGGGGTCGTGTTCGTGTGTATCAATTTGGTTGGTTTGAACTAGTTATGGACACCATGAACACCGCCACTCTGTAGCGCCAACCTGTAGGCTACATCAGTTCAATTTGGCTGAGGTGTCCGGGGAAACTTGACGGAAGAATAATGGACGAAAATGGCAAAACAAGATGGCGAGGTTCTAGTAAGGATGGGATGAGATGTCACGGGACGGATTACAAAGGCCTTATTTACGGTCTCCAGAAACAGCGCCCTCATGAGAGAGAAAAAAAGGGAAAGGTAAAAAAACGCACACAAAGGATATACTGCCGGTTACACCCATAGATTTGCGTGCAATCTCCGGCCGAAAACAATGAACTTGGACGTACAGACTTAACCAGTCTATTTCCGAAACTTAGACTCTGGCTCTGGCTGCGTCTCTTACCATCTAAAAAGCTGAACACGTATAGTATGGGTTCTGTGTTGAAGTTGAAGCCTGGGAGACTTTTCCCCGAAACGGAAAAATCGTCTCCAAACCAGACGCCAATTGCCTCCTATTTCATAACATTTTAAATACGGTTTTATACGAAGACAATGTCGGAGCCACAGCCGAAGCTGATGCCGTGTTTTAAATTAGAAACACGGCTATGAGAAATTTCATACCTAAGATCGAAACGTCAGGCCCTCCTAATTTTTGATAAGGGAAAAAAAAGGCACGATATACGTCACCTTGCCAATTGGATGGGCCCCTTTGACCATGTCCACGTGCATCACGGTGAGGAGGAAGTGGGTACCATGCAGCCCTGCGTTGTCGGGCGGTAGAGCGAAGACAAGCTGGTCGTCCCATACGGGATTGTGGCTTTCTCGGACCGCTCTGGTTTTCTGCTTCTCCGCTCGCCTCGACTCCCGGTGTCGCATCTCGACCTTTGCCACGGAATCTGAGGGTTGTGACGGAGAGGCACAGAATTAACCAGCAGAGTCTTGACGGAGGGGGGGGGGGAGACCCGGAGCAGGTTTGAACAAGCTTCCGACGTCTAGACTTGGTAAAGTTCGAGGTTCTCATTGATAATCGATCCATAATAATAACGAGCACGAATTCTGAGCAGTTTTTTGGTGTTTTTTTTTTTCGAGAAAGAAAAGGCTCTGCCAGCCTCGGTTCCATTTCTTACACGTACTACCGGGCCATCCTTTGAACAGCCTCAATGTGAAAACTGTATTGGACAGGAAAACAAACCTCAATCAAATTATCTGAAACAGTAATCACTATTATTAAGTAGGTTTTATATGAAGGAGACGTCCAGTTTGTTTAGCTTTTTTAAGTGTGGCGCATGGCGCCACACTTAAAATCAATGGGTATAGCTCTTTAGAAAATGGTGCGCTATTACTAGAAACAGCCGTTAAGTATAGTCCTATGAGGCTATGTGTATTAGGCCCTATACATGGTATGTATCATTATTATGTTTCTCAGTTCTCGGACTTACGTATGCTTCCAAACAAAGCACTGCGGGGAAGGCCACGGGCCTCCAGGATGAGGAAGGCTATTCGCTGGTGCACAGGTTGGTAGCAGGCAGACAGATGCACATCACCAAGATCGGACTACGGGGAAAGGGAACCAGGCAGTTTCGACTTATCGGTGCCAGCTCAGTGATGTGCGTTATGGCGGTCCGAGACCCAACAAAACTCAGTTGTATGATTATGTGTCGCCAGAATGCCACCAACAACAGTGCTATAACTTACTGTACAATTTAGTATCTATATCGTCAACTCGGGAGTTGCCGAAAAGAACTTGTCTGGCACTGCACAGTCGTGATTTTCATGAAGTAAAACCCTCAAATGTCATAATAATAATGCTTTGCTATAAGTCCACATTTCTGATTGTAAATTTTCAGGTATACAACGAGTCATCACCGCGTGCACGTACGTGTTGCCTGTCGCTCGGGAAGAAATTCAGTACGACCTCCTGCGAATTCTCAAGGTTCATCTGGCCGAGGACTACGTCACAGACGCTGATGGTCTGCGGCCTCTTGGGGGCGCCCTCGCGGAAGCACAGGTAGAGGCGCAGGGTAAGTTGCCACACCGCCGACTTGGACACGCCGAGGACTGCGAACTCGTTGCACCACGCCACGTCCTCAAGTAAGACGAACGAGAATAGGTGGCCTCAAAATTACTTCGCTGGCTCACGTCAGCGTCATAATACTGTTATTGTATTCACAAACTACCCTAAACTACCCTCCTAAAACAAGGTATTCTCGATTCAATACGGTATAGTTTCTTAGCCGGTAGATATTCGTTTGTGTTCCACAGTCAATTTGATCCATGCATCTTTAATTCGAACATTACATATACTTTAAGTTTTTACCTCGGGCGATTACAAAACCTTCCCTATAGGCAAAGCCGAAAGGGGTAATTTCTGGGTCCATTCCCGTAGGCCTAGGCCTATATCATACTACCATGCACTATTGTCAACACCCGGATGACGGGCATAATTAATATTGGATTTGTGGTGGTAAAGCCATGGAGGCCCGTTGTCGATTTCATCAAAACCCATCTTAGCTTGCGATCAATCGCAAGTGTAAAGGGGTCAGATGGTCAGATTTTTTTTTAGAAGCCCCCTACATTTTTTGTTTATTCTTGTCTGCATCCTTGTAAAAGTCTTTCAAACCACTGTACAGTGTGTAGTGTAGATGCTTATCAGTAGCCAGAAAGAGGGAGAGTCCAGTGCAGTGTTTAGGAATGTGATATACAAAAATGTTGCAAACTGCTTACTGACTGAAATTACCAAAGTGTAAATCTAAAATTTAGTGGGCCTGACGTTTCGATCCTAGCAGGACCTTTCTCAAAGGCAGAGGAATGTATGTAAACATCACCCCCCCCCCCCTACACTGGACTGGTGAGACACTGTGGCCCTGTGGTGGGAGCCCATGTTGTCGTTAGGCCTGCATGTGTGTCATTCTGACTCCATGTTGGGAAAAGGAAACAGCTTAACATCACAGCTCAACCAGTGTCCCTCTCTCCTTTTCTTACCAGAGTCAAAATCTTTAATGTGCCCCTAGGAGTGACACGGTCCCGGGTCCTCCGGGGTGCAACCGCAAGGCAATGGGAGATGCACATAACAAATGGCGCAGGCCCGTGGAAACTCACGATGGGCTATCATTTATCGTAAGTTGAGTTACGATGCATATAAAGCTTCGGTGAAAATCCACCCGCGGTCAGACAGATTCGTCCATACCTGTGCAACGGGGGCGTATTTGGTGATGAACCTTTTGCACATGGTGGGTAGGAATCCTCCTCTGATATACAGCGTTGGGTTCAGCCCCTTGAACCGACATAGTCTCTCCGGTAGTTCCAGGTTCGCTGCCTGAACCAAGACCAAATCCGTGTCCGAATTAGCTTTATCAGAAGTCAGTCTTTATCTGTTGCATTGGAAACGGATTAAGCCTACTTCACTGTTACCTAGTTGATTGTTGTTGACGATTGTTTTCTGTGTGGTAACCTTTTGGTGCACGTATACCAGTTGCCACGTACACCAGTATACCAGTAACGTAGACCAGAGGTGCCTCTCGCTGTCTTCCTTAACCCACTCAACCAACCATCAGAGCCCTTTCGGCAGGGTGGAAGCCTGCGCTGCACCTACATATCACAGATCACAGACGACCTCAACGCCATCGGCCTTCAACACAACCAGGCGGTTCGTGCTGCCCAGGATAGGGCTGGATGGCAAAAGAGAATTTCTAACATTGCAAAAACCCGTGGACACAACGTCTCGAGCCGAGTTCGGCCCGAGTAACGTCAATAATATATATACCAGTTGCGAGGCTCAAATGATATTTTGCCAATCAACAAATACGACTGGAATGAACTGTTGCTGCGAAGATATTTGAATGGGCAAAGATGGATGAGCATTAATTTGGGAAGGCCGCCACCAAAGGGCTGGATAGCTCAGGCGCTTATAGCGTCTGTATGCGTTAAGCCCAGTCAAAATTGCATTCGCTATTTTTTTTTCAAATTAAAGAGGATATTGGTTTTGTAATCCTAATTATTGAACGTACGTTACCTTGTTTACGAAGATCAGCAGTTTCTCGTCCTTGGCTTTGTGGTGGAGGCGAATGAACAGCTTGCCTATCGGTTTAACTGCATGAGAAGCATCGATAATACATTAGTTTGGTATATAGTAACCCTGCTTT
The DNA here is from genome assembly GCA_949987565.1 of Luidia sarsii. Taxonomy (NCBI): domain Eukaryota; kingdom Metazoa; phylum Echinodermata; class Asteroidea; order Paxillosida; family Luidiidae; genus Luidia; species Luidia sarsii. The sequence continues at coordinate 2,567,973 of OX465101.1, read as the reverse complement.
ATGGTGATGAGGGACTGAAACTGATTCGCACCACGAAATGTAGTACTGGCCAAAGGCAACGGGCAGTTGGTATGAATGTGCCTATATTTCCACATAGGCAAATGACTTCATGCACATCAGTGGTTTCTCCATTGCCAACTCGCCCACTAGCCATCTCGCCCACTAGTCTACTTGCCCCTTGCCAACCTGCCCACTATAGCCATCTCGCCCACTAGTCTACTTGCCCCTTGCCAACCTGCCCACTATAGCCATCTCGCCCACTAGTCTACTTGCCCCTTGCTAACTCGCCCACTAGCCATCTCGCCCACTAGTCTACTTGCCCCTTGTCAACTCGCCCACTAGTCTACTTGTCCCTAGCCAACTCGCCCACTAGTCTACTTGCCCCTTGCCAACTCGCCCACTAGTCTACTTGCCCCTTGCCAACTCGCCCACTAGTCTACTTGCCCCTTGTCAACTCGCCCACTAGTCTACTTGTCCCTAGCCAACTCGCCCACTAGTCTACTTGTCCCTAGCCAACTCGCCCACTAGTCTACTTGCCCCTTGTCAACTCGCCCACTAGTCTACTTGCCCCTAGCCAACTCGCCCACTAGTCTACTTGCCCCTAGCCAACTCGCCCACTAGTCTACTTGCCCCTAGCCAACTCGCCCACTAGTCTACTTGTCCCTATAGCCAACTCGCCCACTATAGTCTACCGTACTTGCCCCTAGCCAACTCCCCCACTAGGCTTCATGCCCCTTGCCCCTTGCCAACTCGCCCATCCCACTAGTCTACATGCCCCTTGCCAACTCGCCCACTAGTCTCCTTGCCCCTAGCCAACTCGCCCACTAGTCTACTTGCCCCTTGCCAACTCGCCCATTAGTCTACTTGCTCCTTGCCAAAGAGCCGCGGAAATCGCGTTGGTCTTCATTCAAGTCGCACAATTGCAATTAAGGGGCCAACCTGACGCGTTAGTGGTACGGGAAAAAATCGCTAACGTGTCTGTAGGCCTACCTGCATGGCGGAGGTTCTCCGCGGATCTAGTGCGGGTTCCGTGCGGGTCGGCTGTCGGCTCGTTGAGCGAATGGCCGCTGGTCTTCCTGTCCCCTTTACCGTGGTGGTGCCAGTAGGCAATGTGCGGCAGGCTGAGCCTCTGATAAACCACATAATGAGATACTCGTCAGTCAGATTGAGTACATGTATATTACAGTCAGTGCGCGTGTGTGCAGCTCCTCAGTGTCAAAACGCTTTTATATTATGCCAACATGCACCCCTAGCTGCCTAAACATTATTGTCGGACAGTGCGGACCAAGCGCGCTCACTGTGTGGCACGGGTACTACCTGACCAAAGTATAGACCCTTCTTACTTACGTCACGTTGCTACTAGAAACAGCGAGATCCGCCATCTTGGAGTACACACATACGCTTTCGCTCGCACGTTTGTGTTCGTTTAACGTTACGTTAGTCATCATGGCGAATTCGAATGCTGCACGGTCGGCTTATTACAGTTCTCTCGACATTCTCGGCTTTATTGGTGGAATAGATCCGTACACAATTAACCAGCGACAACCATTTCGTCCATCTTTTTAGCGAAAGTGTACGAGTTGCGTCACCTTCTCTTGTCAGTACAGCGGGTAAACGATAAAAAGATTTCTTATCACGATCCCCCCTGCTTCCACAGCCAAGGACAGCGCAAAAGTTAATCATCTTTCAACAAAACAAGTACCTGCAATTCATGGTACAACCACGGAGGAATAAAAAGAGATTCCTCCATGGCACAACTAGTAATTAATACTAGTAAAAAGTAGCAGTAGTAGTAGTACAACTACGACGAGTTCAAAACTTGCCGCCGTGCATGTGGAGTTGTTTGTATGCACAGCTGACTTAGTAACGGCGGTGACGTGATCATGTGTGTAATCCAAGATGGCCGATAAACAAAACCGTGACGTCATCGAAGACGGGTCTATTGGAGGACTAGGGAGCATTTTGACACCAAAAAGCGCGTTGACAGCGAGGAGCTGCACACGCGTGCAATATCGTGCTCGGACTATTTCGAACTTGGCGATCGCGATATAGACGGATCCGGGGCCTGGTCATCCTGAACTCCGCCATAGCTGGGGCCATGTCTCTGACTCGCCCGTTGTCTGCCTACGTCATCAGATGGGAGAATACCGTATTGATTGATATAGGACCTATAAGCTTGGTGTGTGACACGTCACGTGCCCGTAAACATGTTTCTATGTACAGCCTTATATTCGTCTATACCCTCGGAAGGCATGTTTATTATTCTGTAGAATCAGTATAGGCCTATATGTGACCTGGCACAACGACATGAGGAATATCCCACCAAAACACTTTTCGAGTAAACAACGCCTGAAGTTAAAGTATCTTCACAATGCGATTAAAAATCAATTTTATTTTTTTATTTTTTCAGAAATTTTATGTATTAGAGGATATTATATCCAAAAGATTTTTCCGAAATCCGTCTCTAAATTTCGAAAAAACAACATTGCCGTTGCCAAGGGGTTTTGATTTCTGTAACACTGTCTGAGCTCGCGTTCGGACCATAAACTTCAACGCTGTTTTTCTTGAAAAGTGTTTTCCGTTACTCGGCTTCGCCTCGGCGTTTTTTCTCGCGCTGTAACTTTATAAATCTTTACCGCATGGAAATATATTTGATATCATTTGAAAGCTAATGGTATACTCTTTCACATCATTAGAAAATCTCAAAATCTCAAAAGTGGGGGTTATTCCTCATTATGCTGTGCCGGGTCACATATGGTTGGGAGTAGAAATGTATGCCAGGTATATGCATGAAAATGTGTTTTAACTGATACTGGACGGGTCCAGTGGAAGCATTTTTTTGGTGATGACGATTCTTTATTTTGTTCTGTTTATAGCGACTAAATAATCAAGAAGTTTGAAGAGAAAACTCGAGACAGATCTTGCCTGCTTCTTCTTCTTCTTCTTCTTCATCTTCTCGGGCGGCGGATGGTGGAGCAAGTGGTTGTCAACGACTGTTGCATGACCTTGATCGTGGCTCACGGCGGTGCTGGGCGTCTGCAAAACCTCTGTAAGTCAACCAAACCCATTCTGTGCGTAATTCTTCACAGCCTCGTACAACCGAGGCCCCAGTAAACGTTAAATAAACGTTGAATTGCCAGAGCAGTTTCGTGCAGATGCTCAATAATTAGACAGGCATATTTGCCCCAAACAAGGGAATATTATTAATATAATCTCTATTATACAGTATAATTATAGGCCCCCTATATTTTAAAACGACGAAACAGCAGATATAGGGCCTGTGTAAAGAAACGAACAAATTATTGGGTTTTATGTTGCACGGGTACATTTAGGTTATACCAACAAACGTATCCCTATACTCAGGGCGTGTCCGAAACTGCATGCTTCCAGAGCTACGGCTAGGGCTATTGTCTTCCAGAGCTACGGAAAGGGCTATTATCGCATCTCAGTGTATTTCCAAAAGGGGGAAGACCTAGACCTAGCTCTAGACGCCCTTTTACAGCCCCCGGCCTAACTAAGGACAATGAAACCCATCTGGTATTGATCTCCTAGTTTACCCTTTTCTTGGAGATAGACCGAATAGGCGGTGTCCTGGTACTCGCTCTCCAGCCAGGTCTGACTGCGGGAAAGTCTGACCGGGCCACCGCCGCCCAGGTCGGGGGCGCTGAAAGCCGGCGACACGGTGCCGCCCAGCCCGCCCGCGTCCTCCTCGTCCGCGTGACCGGCATCGTCCGAGGAGGGGTCGCTGCCCGCCCCCACCAGTGCTGCCCCGCTCCCCTCGCCCCCCGCCTCCCGGCCGTCCTCGACGTCCACGAACCCGTCGTCCGAGGCCGGGACGCGGTGGACGGTGCCGTCGGGCGACGCGGGCGAGCCGCCTTCCTCGTTCGTGGCTCCGTTCTCAACCTCCACCTCCTCTTCCTCTTCCTCCTCCTCCTCCTCCTCCTCCGCTTCCACCTCGCTCATCTCTGAGCCCGAGCTGGGACCGGACTCCGAGCTGGCCGTGTCGCTGCTGGCGCTGCCCGCGGCTCGCCTGCCCATCACCGGGATGTGGATGGTGGTGACCTTGGGCTTGGGGGAGGAGAAGAACGGGACGACCAGGTAGGAGGGTGTGGGCTTGCGCTTGAACAGGGGACTCCTGGAGTGGCTGGTTTCCAAGTGAGTTTCTGTAGAAAAAGGAGGTCAAAAAATTTAGTGGGCCTGACGTTTCGATCCTAGCAGGACCTTTCTCAAAGGCAGAGAAAGCCTTTGAGAAAGGTCCTGCTAGAATCTAAATGTCAGGCCCACTAAATTTTGAGATTGATATTTAACCAGACAGGAGTCGGAATGACACACATGCAGGCCTAACGACAACAGGCTCCCACCACAGGGCCACAGTGTCTCACCAGTCCAGTGTAGGGGGGGTTGATGTTTACATACATTCCTCTGCCTTTGAGAAAGGTCCTGCTAGGTTCGAAACGTCAGGCCCACTAAATTTTTTGATTTACTTTTTGGTAATTTTAGTCAGTAAGCAGTTTGCAACATTTTTGTATATCAGAAAAAGGAGGTGTTCAAAAAAGAAAGAAAAAACTAAATGAATATCACATATTAAATTTAATGGCGCATCGTCTGTGGAAATCATATAAGGACAACGCCACAGAGGTGCGCTCAAAGTTGGCGGGAACACGAGGTTGGAGAAAACCGTTTCCGTTTTCCGGTTCCGGTTTTCTCTAAAAACTAAGTTGGAGAAAACCGTGTGGTTTTATACAAAATAGGAGTTTATGGATGATTTTGTCCGACACAGTCTACCAACACCTCGACACAATCCAACAGTTGGTCTGTTATTGACCAATACACTTACCAGTCGACTTTGGTCACAATTTATTATGGTTGAGACTGGCCAACGTTTATTACAGTGTGGAGTACAAAAGAGATACGACACGCGTGCAATAGACCGTGTAAGTTGGCCTCGAGAATGTACGTGTTACCGCGAGATTACCGACTTCCGGGCTCCTCGGATAGGAGGTAAAGCGTGGAGCGGCGAACGTTTTTGTTAAAATATTTTGTATCGCGCCGATTGAAGCAGTTTAAACTATTAGAATAGTCATTTAGGAATAAAATATTATAATACAATGTGTAAAGTATGTGATTTTACACGATTTACAGACAAAAATAGTTAAAATAAATTTCCCCTTTTCACGTTTGAAACCGTAGAACATATGCAACACGAGGAGATAGTCGTGTTCCCAGACGAGTGAACTTGTTACCTTAAACTTGTAAATGTATGTAGATAATGTGTAGTGGCTAACGTCGCGCGTTACGTTGATCGTGTTTTTTTTTTACATGTACGGTTTCCACATGTACAGTACAGTACAAGTCGCTTTTCTGGCCCGAATGCGAACCACACCAACTTCGGTGCGATACAAGTAGTAATGCTCACGTCGCGTACCACAGTCGGGCCGTATTCGCAATACCGTACTTACAACCGGAAGATGAAGGTCGGGTTATATTTATTTGTTTTCTCTGCCGTATTCTCATTTTTTGGTATTTTTGTTTGCTCATTTTTATTTTTTTAATATACTTATTCCATAAACCTGGGTTTTTAGTTGGAAAGAGGCTTTCTTCATTATGTGTTAATGCATTCAAAATTGAGCACGTGTTTATCTCCTATAGCAGGCGGCGCGGAGGTGCCCGGAAGTGTACGGTGACCTTTTTACCACGAGACTTACACGGTCTATACTGCACCTGCGTTTTGCCAGGAGGGGGGGGGGGGAGGGGGGGTGGGGGGGGGGGGGCAGCGAAGACAACTCTCACCGATACCGCGTAGTTCGTCGCTGGTCTCGCGGACAGGGTTGTACGGTTTGTAGGCAGGCGGGCGCCGCGTCCTACATTTCAGGTAGATCAGCACAGCGGCAGCTGCCATGAGCAGGACAAGCAGAACCAACACCACGACGCCCCCAGTAGATACTGCCAACGGCAACCAGACAAACCCATTACCAACACCCAACCAATTATCAACAACCAGCCAACCACCAAACCGACAAACCAAACAAACACACCAAATATTAATGAGGTCGATAGAGACCCCCATGTCAAAGAAAAAAAAAGATTTTTGCAACCGAACCGTTTTTTAAACTCCAACGGTGAAAGCCTTCAAACGTCGCTATAACGGCCAAGAAAACCCAAGAAAATTTTAGTATCTTGGTCGAAAAATCGTATTGTGTAGAAAACGAATAGAAGTCATACAGTCATTTCTAAGAACTGCCGTGTGAGCAGAGAGGAGGCATATGATACTCACGTGGCATCTTGGAGGTCTACAGAAAGGACCGTTGTTGTTATGAAGATTTCTCCCTTTCTCTCTAATGATGGCCCTTGCTGTCCTCTTATCCTTTCTCGGCGGCTCCGGGTCCCTCTACTCTTTTCGTTGTCATCCTTTGGAATCAGACGGACATTTCCTTCGCTTCTAAAAACGAAAATGGCCGCTGAATCCAGACAGATCGTCCGCGTCCGATAGACCTGGACCGATAATCTTGTTTTTGGGCCTGATCGTATGGAGTCCCGCTGGATAGACGTGATTGGGGTTGTGGCTATAATAGCCTATATAATTATTTATGTAGCCTGTCCAGGCAACGGTGAAGTACTACCGGCACTATATGCAGCATAATAGGGGGCCAGGGCGCACCCAGTCAACGCAAACTTCCCCCGGCTGTCAACTCCCCGTCCAACTGTGGGCCACAGATAGGCGCTAGACTTTGACTGAGACTGCACAACACACGGACGCTCTTCGGGGGGGGGGGGCTACACGAATCTGTTGCCTCCGGCCGCGACCGCTGATAAAAAAACAAATATTACCAGACTCAACGGAGCGTCGTGTTTGCCGTTAATCTGCACAACGCTCCAGTTGTGATTGTTGCCCGGCTGGACCTACAGCAAATTGGGGTGATAAGGACAAGTATTAGAAACCAGTTAAACATTATTATGGCGATGCGTGTATCAGAAGTACGGCAGGAGTTAAAGGCCCTATGCAACATTGTTGAACGTCAACAGATTGCCACAGTTTGTGTATGAAACCATTAAACATTAAAAAAAAAAAATCCTGCCAAGGTTTTATGTCAAATAGTATTCTGAGAAAGTAGAAAAGGGCAAAAAACCTTCATGGTTGTCGCACAGTTCTGTAGTTTAAAAATGGTTTATTTCTCGCGAGTAATAAACTATAGTTGTCGATGTTTAAGTGAAGATTTCTGAAGAAGTACAGCATCCCAGACCGTAGGATTTCAACATGATGATTTGATATCATGACCATCTGCAAACTGTGTAAATTAGAAGGAAATCTTTGGACTTCGATGTTTTCCGATCTTCCCAATGTTGTATAGGGCCTTTAAGTTTTGAAAAAAATACTACCCTTTTGAAGGTACACTTGGGCTTTCTGAAATGAGTTCTAACGATAAAAGAATCATCGCAGTACCGGATGATTTCTTCACCATTATACTTTACAATAGTTTCAAGCGACGATGGCTATGCAGTAACCTATATACTCGTTGAATTGATTTGATGATTGCCTGACGTTCAGTTTCCCAATGCACCGTTGGGTCTTGCTTTATGATAGAATGACATCGTGTACAAATCTAGCAAAGTATTATACAACATTATAGCTTACGATTTTGAAAAAGCTTCAAATTCGGAGAACATCCTTCGGGGATGTTTTGATTTCCAATGCAGATGTATAAACCGATGCAGTGTGTCATGTACCTTTATAGGTGCTTGTTTTGTTTCTTAGACTTCCCGATTTCATTGATCTGTCGATCTCCAGAGTTCCGAGTCTCGAGATGTCTCTTTCCTGACGTTAGCGGAGCTATGTAAACCGGTTGTTCCCACCCAATGAGCACAGTCATTCAGCCTTGACCGATAGTGGCCACAGTACGTATTGACCCGTTGGCCTCACCTTGCCTTAGCCTATCCGTCTGTTCCACACGAATGCTGGTCCGTGCGCTGGTTCCCACACAGGGACACCGTCTGTTGACTATTGCGAACCAGCGACTCGATCGCCGATCCGAGATCCGCATCCTCCGAGATATATAAGAGGACCGACATATGACGCTTAACCACCGTCGTTGAGCCATGCTGGTACCCTGTAAATTGTGTGGGGACTATACAAGGACGTGTTTTGTAAACCAGCGTAGGTTAGGCTTAGGGCGTTACGGTTAGGGTTATGGTTACGGTTAGAGTTACAGTTCGGGTTGGGTTAGCGTTACTGATAGAGTTAGGATTAGGATTGGGATTAGGGTTAGGTTCAGGATTAGGGTTGTTAGGGTTAGGATTAGGTAAGGGTTAGGGTTGTTTCGTGCTTGTACCTGTAACTAACTGAGAAATGAATGAATGAATGAATGAATGGGGAGGCCTCAGCAAAACCTGGCTTCGCGCATGCGCACTTATATCTTAGCCACGGTGGTTATATGCCTCCTCCGGGCGTAACCAAAACTTACGATGGGTTGGCCATCATAAGTCGAGTTACGATGAATCATAAAGCTTTGCAAAATCGACCTCTCGAGGGTCACAGAAAATAAAACCGATCGCGCGACCACTGTTTACGTGTCATCGTGTGACTTAAAGTGGGCATGCATTTCTCATCTCATTCGGCACAGAGCAGCGATGTAAATGTACAAAGGAGAATGTGGACAACAATTATGATAGCCTTTTTGCTCATTTCCACTCCTGTTCTGCACCAAATGAGATGCAAAGATACCCACCATATAAGTCACGTAATGGCATGTAAACATTGGTTGTGCGATCGGTCTATTCATCGACCAGCAAGTTAAGGGATGCATCGCGACCAACCTTTTGTTTCTATTATATACCAGTTTATAGACTGAATACAAATAACAGACAGGGTCATATATACATAATGTATAATATCAAAGTTGGATAGGCCTACTGTTTTCGAACTTTGTTTTAACCGATGAAGAGTGTTCTATGCCTGACAGTTGTTTATGCTTGATCCTCTAGGCCTATAAGAATGCCCGTCTACACTTTCTTCTCCTATCACAGCTGGCTACGGGCAGGATCGGGAGACCGACCCGACGCCTTCAGCTATGGGTTCACGCATCCCCGAATTGCTGCCGCGAACACTGAAGTTAGCCCCGATTCGCTATCTGTAAGAAAAACGAATTATTGCCATTTAGTGCCGAACAAAAACCGAATTGTGAAGATTTTGTCACAAAAGATGCACACTTTATATCCCGATTGAGGCCGGTTTTCCTACGAAAGAATACTGTAAGAATATCCAGAGTTAGGCTATAGTTACGAATTAAACAAGAATTAGCTCAGAATAAATATAGACCCCGAAAAAAAAATTTCCCCAATTGTCGCGGCGCTTCCCGATCTGCCACCGAACGACATGAACCAGAATCATCCCAAAGCAGCTCGGAACCATTCCAGATTTAATCAGGAACGTTAATTATTCGTGGCGATTCGGCTTTAATGAGGACCAACACCGCCATAGAATAGCGCAGTCGAAGGGACATGCCTATGCTTTGATCTATTTTACAATGGGATCGTCCACGTCGTGTGATTGGTCAAAACACAAGTGGGTGGGGCCTGACAGACCCCCCCCCCCAGCCTTTGGCGCTGAGCCAAAAGTTAGACGCCCGATTTCTGTTTTGTGATACTCTGTGGAATCACAGCAAGCCCATTATGGTGGCGCAGTGCTCACGGAGTGGAACAGGAATTCGATTCAGGAAAGATTGCTGGAAATTCAATGGGCCCTTGCGTCGGACCTCGGCCAGCGACATGAATGCCCGGCGCAGCCGCCGAGGTGAACAATACGAAGAATGTAGCTTCGGCTATCCGTGGGAATGTTCGTCGAAGCCCGCTTTTTGTTTTGTTTTTTTGTTCACCCCACCTCAACCGGCAACCCCACCCCACCCCACTCCACCCATCCCGCATTTCCGAATAAAAGGCAGTGGCGCGCTTCCTTCCTCGTTCACTCTCGCTCAAACTTCTCGCGAGACGTTCGTCAGCAGACTGGGCCTCCAGTGCAGACATACCGCGAACCCTCCCCGTGCCAGAGTCGAAACGGACCAAGCTTCCGACCACTCACCATGACCCCGCAGTCGCCCGGCACCGGGATGGCGGTGTTTCTCTGGGCGGTGGCCGCACTCGTCTGCGCGGTGGCCTCGGCCCCCGTCGACTCGCCGCCCGCGCCCGTGCCCGCGGCCGAGGCCGGCCACCAGGACACGCCCTGCGGCCAGCCGAGGCTGGAGAACTGGATCCTGCGCTCCAGAGACGCCCTAGACTCGCTGCAGGACACCCGCTACCGACTTGACACCAGGCTGGAGTCCCTCGGACATTTGGCTTCTCAGACGGACTACGCTGACCGCGCCATTGAGGTGAGCCGCCTGGACGCGGTATTTTGTTTTCCCGCACCACATAATTATTCGCTATGGGCCCATATAATTATTTTGTGCAGGAACAAAATATGAAGAATTGAGTCTCGGGTCACTCGGATTATTCACGTACGTTGTTATCGCTGTGCAGAAAGCCTTATTGGCTGTGCAGAAAGCCTTATTGGCTGTGCAGAAAGCCTTATTGGCCGTGCAGAAAGCCTTATTGGCTGTGCAGAAAGCCTTTATTGGCTGTGCAGAAAGCCTTATTGGCTGTGCAGAAAGCCTTATTGGATGGGCTGTGCAGAAAGCCTTATTGGCTGTGCAGAAAGCCTTTATTGGCTGTGCAGAAAGCCTTATTGGCTGTGCAGAAAGCCTTTATTGGCTGTGCAGAAAGCATTAATGGCTGTGCAGAAAGCCCTTATTGGCTGTGCAGAAAGCCCTTATTGGCTGTGCAGAAAGCCCTTATTGGCTGTGCAGAAAGCCTTATTGGCTGTGCAGAAAGCCTTATTGGCTGTGCAGAAAGCCTTTATTGGCTGTGCAGAAAGCCCTTATTGGCTGTGCAGAAAGCCCTTATTGGCTGTGCAGAAAGCCTTATTGGCTGTGCAGAAAGCCTTATTGGCTGTGCAGAAAGCCTATCCCTAGCTTTAACTTCAACTGGTATAGCCACCCTCCCCTTGCCCTTGTCCCCACCCCGTAAATTGTTTGTGCAAAAACATAATGGGCTCATAGCGAATATGTGGTACGGAAACTATCGCCGCCTGGACCCCCTATATTCAAAATCTGCGTGAATTATGAAGTAATTTAATTCAATGAGGTTTTGCCCTGCTCGACGTGATAAACACTAAATGCTCAGTGCTTTGTCCGGTGCCTGATGAAAAAAAAAAGGTTAAACGCGCGACTCCCGTTTTCTAGTGCAGGCGTCTTAAACACTTGACCACCGAGCTGGTCGAGGTCGTGTGGTGGATTTTTCATCAGGCATCGGGCAAGCACTGAGTATTCAGTGTTTATCACGTCGTGCAGGGCAAAATCTCATTGAATTACATGTATATTATCTCCTCGACGCAAACATGTTATATCTAGAAGATATTTTGGCAAGATTTTAGTTTAATATCCTCACTATAAAAGTTTTGGGAAGAAAACCGTAACCCAAATTAAACCACCAATTGTAATATAGACATCATCCGTGGTGGGGCACAACCACTTGCTGAAAAAAATTTGACTTGCAGTTTTCCCAAAATTAACGATTTTGTGGCATGTATGAGAGTGTGGTGTATGTTCTGTACACAGTGTCTGCTGTCACAGCCGACCGTCATTTGGTTGACAAAAATACGCGTCACAAAATCATGATTTTGGGGAATACTGCTAGTCCAATTTTTTGGGCAAGTGGTTGTGCCAGTCATTGTCATTTCTCTACATAAAATAGTTGGTCTATTGTGGGTTTAGGGGTTTTTTCCACCATTTTACAGTGAGGGTGTTAAATCTTAGTCTTTCCGATTTTTTTTCATGTCGCAAGTTGGAGGATTCTGGGGGATTGAGGATAGTCCTTATTATCCTTAGGTGGTCAGGGCTCTAAAACGAGCTCTTTTGAGAACAGAAGATGTGTAAAGATAGCTGTGTCAATCATAATCAATCCTCCATCCTCCATCCAAAACCCTTTTTTGTGTCAAACGCCATCCAAAATAGTGAATAATTCACACTCTTAAGGAGTAAAAAAATCGTTCCAAAAGGCCAAAACCGCTTTAAAAAGAGCGGAAAACACTGTAAAAGATGTGAAATCCCACTCTTGTAAGGAGTCTTATGGAGGACGACTCTATCGAGTTCTCTATCTCAATTCTTAGCGGTTTCCACACCTTAACAGTGGTTTTCACTCTTCTTGAGCGGGTTTGGCTTTTCTCGAGGAAATTACTTACTAATAAAGGGGAATGGAATTAACCCAGAGAAAAATGTTGGCTTATCTGATTGTGTGTTAAAAACAACCTACAATTACCTATGTGCTACTCATCTACGAGTTTCATAAAGAGGGAAAAATCATGGAATTCGGTGGTCGAATTCGCGTTCCCGCAAACCGCCATCTTTTCGAATGGCCCGCCAGTCACTGCGGGGGGTATGACATCGCAAAGGAAAACTCCCGCATGGGCCCGGACGGATGTACCCCTACTACATGTATATACTGCGTGCAGTTAAACACTCGCGAGCTGAACGATGGTGTACTGCCAGGCTTTTGGATGTCAAAATGCCAGCGGGAAAAAGCTGGGGAAATATTTCCATGTAGTTCCCAACAAGGACAAGATACCTGTTTGACATCCAAAAGCCTGGCAATACACAATCGTTCAGCTCGCAAGTGTATAAATGCACGCAGTATATACATGTAGTAGGGGTACATCCATCCGGGCCCATGCGGAAGTTTTCCGTTGCGATGTCATACCCCCGCAGTGACTGGCGGGCCATTCGAAAAGATGGCGGTTTGCGGGAACGCGAATTCGACCACCGAATTCCATTATTTTTCCCTCTTCATGAAACTCGTATGTGAGTAGCACATATATATTAAATTGTAACATTTTTCTGTGGGTTTCATTCCCCTTTAATATTAAAATAAAAGTCAGGAAAAACGTATATTACAACAAAAAGTAACAACTTTTAAAATCTATAATGTAGATAGGCCTATAAGGTACAAAGCAATTTAAGACCAAACCGCACTCGGTAAAAAAAAAAACACTATGAAGAAACCACAAATATAAAAAAAAGGGGAAAACACTATTGAGACAACTGTAAATTAAAACAATCATTTAGTAAAAGAATAACAATTGATCTATTTTATAAATAATGGGTCTTAAGGAGACATTTAAGATATGTATCCAGTGAGTCAGGTTGACGGAGACTGTTTGGAAGGCTGTTCCACAAACGTTCTGCGGCATACGAGAATAGATTAATATTAAAACTTTTCCAATAGTCGACTCTTATTAGTGTACTTGATATTGACTTGGATTGACCTATTTTCAGTACGCATTGCAGTTTCACGGGGTCCAATACTGAAAATCAATTATATGAAATGCTAATTATCCAAACTATGTTCGTTATTTGGCGCTAATGGCCGTTCCTATTAGTTTTGTTTTACTGTTCAGCAACGCAGCGTTTATAGCCTTTCAGACAAATCCTGAGCCGAGAATTTGAGAGAAAAAAACAAAACACCGTGAATCTCCGATGTCGATGTTCCGTTTTATATACAAAAGTGTGAATGAACATATGTGACCCGGCACAGTGACATGAGGAATATCCCACAAACTCTTTTCGAGTGAACACCTGAAGTCAAAGTATCTCAATTCGATAAAAAAAAATCAGTTTTTGTATTTTTGGATATTATGTCCAAATGATTTTTTCCAAAATCCGTCGTACTGTTTTCATGAAATTGTAATGTTCCTGCCTTTTTGAATGGCCGCTTTCGAGGAGTTAGAATGGTGCTGCTATCCCAAATGGTCTGGTACCAAATTAACGAGCGAAGTCTCCTTTTACCATTTACAACAAAGTTCACACGGAAATGATTTTGACATCATTTGAAAGCTAATGGTATACTCTTTCACATCATTAGAAAATCTCAAAATCTCAAAAGTGGGGGTTTTCCTCATTATGCTGTGCCAGGTCACATATGCGTACGGTTCTGTAAAAATTCACCAAAAACCCATTGAGCCGTATACAGTGAAACAGTTGTCAGTGCAACTACCTAGCTTGATTGTTTCTGACTAATTTCTGTTTTGCATTACATTAAATCCTTTCCAATACATGTATTAGATTCTCTGTTCATTATTTTTTTTCTTTGACCACAGCTGAAGTTGTCTACGGTGGACAGTTTGCGAGAAATCTTCCAGTATGGTGCCATGTTCTTTCAGTGCTGCCAGGCAGATACGCAGTGTAAGCCATAATCATGCATTTATGCCTCTCCAAATGGTTTTACTGTCAATCTTAGTCCGATGGAACATAAAAGACGAACCAGTTTGGAAGATTTAAAAACAGATTCATTGTATCCACAAATTGTTGATACTAATGAATCGCATTGTACAGGATAATAAATGATGATCATACAACCCGTGGTTCAATTAAAACAGTTTGGAAATAGTAAGGTTTTAAAACTGTGACCCTAAATATATTAGGCTTTTTAGGAGGTAATTTATACAAAAATCAAAACGAATCTGACGGATTACAAACCAGGATACATCATATTATAAGCGACACGTTTTAGCGCTGGTACCCAGGAGCGTACAGCAGTCTTCACAGTTCTAGTATCTGACTCCCCCCATGCGCCCCAAATACTGGCATAGTTGACTATTGGCTTGCCTCCCAACCTAAGTCAGGCCTGGACAGCTGAGATGGTTGAGCGGTGCCTGGTTTGAGGCCTTGGTTCATCTCCCGGTCTCCAGTATGCTTTGCTGCCTTCACAGAATCTTTGAGATCTATAATTTTTCTCGGAAAATTAGTAGTTGATTGAATGATACCAATTTGAGGTAGAATATCAGATAAAGACTAACCAGTTGCACAGAGTGAATCAGCTGTCTGTGAAATAGTTGCTGCTGCGAAAGCCTATTATGCACTTTTCCCAGTTCACCGATCCAGTAGGCCACGCCCCTTGACAAAATGACCAATCATAACGCGCCATTTAAGATCCGACAAATTGCCGCCATTTGTCAGACATAACGTTTTAAATAGTGCATTCTTTACTACACACTTTTCGTTGTGTTTACTTTTGTTTCGTATGATACCCGGCAATTCCTTTGCAAACCCGAGTTTTATCCTTAACCATGGTCAAGCGGTGTTTAGGATTGTTTAAATTGTAATTCTGATTCTCGATACCCTGGCAAGAGAGGAAATGTGCATTTTGGGCCTTTTCCAAAACCAAAGTCCAACGGAGAGAAGTGCTTTCGGTGGTTGCGGGCGTGCAGTGGACGCGTACGGCGTATGGGCGATCGTGACACGCTGTGCGCATGTGCGCGGTTGCTTGGTCGTTGCTATGGTGGTCGTGGCCTACAGGATCGGTGTATTGGAGTGGCAATAGGTAGACTGTCCTTAACTTGTTATTCATCGGTTGTACTATACATGGTTATCTGGTAATTGGCCTTTCTGTGGTGTCTCTACACTTCCCAGTGGGTTTTCTTGTCGTTGGCTCAACCTCAACTTTCTCGGTGTTCTCCCCGTTGCAGTGTTGGTGAATCAATTTCGACAGGAGGTTCTCTCGCTGATGGAACGTCTCCAGGATATTTTGAACGAGGGGGTCCCGCAATCCCCGGCTCAACCGCAACAACCGTAAGTAATCGAAAAAAGCACCCCGCCCCCCCCCCAAAAAAATAAATAAATAAATAATTGGTGTCTTGATGACCTTTCGATCCTGGCTGGGCCTTCTTTCTCAACGGCAGAGAGATTTTGAGAGCGATATAAAAAAAAACCGCAGTGGCTGTTGTTACGGCAGTCGTCCGTGTGGCTTCCTGACTTCACAGTATTTGTCAGGATGTTTAGCTGTTGGAACCAGACTATCAGCTTATAGACTGGATCAACCAGCCTGCAATGCTGACGAAATACAATCAAGTCAGGGAACCACACGGATGACTGCCGTAACAACAGCCACTGCTCGATATAAGTAACCCAGTTGGCAAATGAATCCCTCTTCTGAAAGATAGAGTGAGATATTTGTGAAAGACAGTGCAAGGAGAGCTATAGAGACTGCAGACACCCCAGCCACAAATTTCAGGGCCTGTGTTTTCCGTGTATATCTATGGAAAAATCTCTTCATAGCGCTACACACTCAGTTTTGTCATGGCCAAGTCGTTTTTATCTTTTTCCTTTTTTTTTTCAAATACTGCACTCTTTCTGAATGTGGATGGTTGTAAAAGCCGCCGCACACGAGAGCTATCTGCTGTTAATCAAAAATTATCTCGAGGTCGTTAGCTCAGCTCAACACGTAGCTCTCGTGTGCGCTGAACTTTTGGTGAGATTTCTGCCTCAAGAGGCCGTGAGACCAGTATCTATCCTGTTTGATTTTTTCCACCTCGTGTGGATGAAAACTCATCGTCTGTGCATGTGGCGACTTGAGCTACGTGCCGAGTAAAAAAAAATCCAGAGCAACTGGCAAATGGAAGCGCACGCCCTGTTCACGCGATGGTTTCCGAAAATATATTGTGTGCTCAGCACGCGTAGCTCAAGTCGCCGCACACGATGAGTTTTCATCTACGCGAGGCGAAAAAAATCTCACAAAAAGTTCGGCGCACACGGTGATCTACGCGCTGAGCTATCGGCAGATAGCTCCCGTGTGCGGCGGGCCGCGGCCTTCTGTGAACTGAGTACTCGGCGTTTCAGGAACAGCTTTCTGGCAGTTGTCAGGATGCTTTTCTCAGAACTCGGGGGAAAAAAAGATCATTTTGTTCATCATGCTAATCCCGACTTGGTAACGCCTCAAATGTCATGAAATCTCTGCAGTACAATTGTCCCTCGCTTGTATCCCCAGAAAAGGAATAGATAGCGGAAGACTGCCTTGAAACGTGCATATGTTTTCATGGACCTGTTTGATGGAGTGTCCGGGAAAAATGGAAATGGACCCAAAGCTTCAGTATACTTTATATTGAAGTCAAACAAATCAATGAAAAACTTACTGGGAACAAAAGCCATAGAAAACTTTGACTGGACCGGGACTTGAACCCGAGACCCCTTGTTTTGCGTACCAGCGCTCTTACCACATGAGCCATCGAGCCCTTAGCTGGTGGCCTCCCTAAATGGGATGGGGCGCCAGTTAGAAGCATTAAACCAATGACCGCCGTATATGGTTGAATGCAATTCTTGACTGGCGCCCCCACCCTGGCAAAGACTATATAGTTGACTGTTAGTTTGGGAGGTCGCAATCTAAGGGCTGGATAGCTCTGATGGTAATAATTAAGC
This sequence comes from Luidia sarsii, assembly GCA_949987565.1. NCBI lineage: Eukaryota > Metazoa > Echinodermata > Asteroidea > Paxillosida > Luidiidae > Luidia > Luidia sarsii. The sequence continues at coordinate 2,550,700 of OX465101.1, read as the reverse complement.
TCGCTGGTACGCAAAACTAGAGGTCCATTTATAGTCAATATGTGACCCGGCACAGCGACATGAGGAATATCCCACCAAAACACTTTTCGTGTAAACAACGCCTGGAAAGTCAAAGTATCTTCTCAATTCGATAAAAAAAAATTGGGGGGGGGGGGGGGTAGGCCTATTTTCGGAAAGTTAATGTATTGGAGGATATTACGTCCAAATGATTTTTCCGAAATCCGTCTCTAAATGTTGAAAAAACGAGGATTTTTGAATGGCCGCTTTCGAGAAGTTAGAATGGTGTTGCTATATTGTGTCTGGTACCAAATGAACGAGCGAAGTCCCCTTGTACTATTTACAACAAAGTTCACACGGAAATAATTTTGATATCATTTGAAAGCTTATGGTATACTCTTTCACATCATTAGAAAATCTCAAAATCTCAAAAGTGGGGGTTATTCATCACTATTCTGTGCCGGGTCACATATTTTCTTTGCCATTTTTTATATTTTGTGTTATTTTATTAGGCTCAGTGGCCTCTAGCCAAGACATTCGGCTACCAACATTTTTTATACCAGTACTGGCCAGTGCCCCTTCAGAAATTGCAGGAAAATTGCGAGCTTTACTTTATTGCTTAATTTCTAGGATAACTCTACGTTGTGGGTCAAATTGAACGTTGCTCAAGGGGTCCACCTCGTGCACTAGGGAAAAAAGATAGAATTCAAAGAATTACAATTCCTCAAAATTTCAGTGTCGACTGCGTTTCTCTTGTGGTGAAAACTGAGACCGCTTCAAAGAATCTGTAACTGATATAAGAATTGAAAACTGTCTTGCCTCCCTTCGCATTTAACTGGCTTCTTGTATAGCGCCGCTGGTAATTTGGAATTTGTTCCCGATTTCACACGAGCCTAGCAACGATCGTGAAGAGTAAAATGCTCCAATGAACGCGTCTTTTAATTCGAGATTGTGGATTACTACACACCACACCTGAGGCTTACTTAAAGAAAAGAAAATTTCGTGCCGTATCGGGCGTTACACGGTGCCCCTAACTGGCATTTTGCATGAGATGTCAATTAACGGAGAACATTGCCGACGCGAACATCTTCCCGATAGCAATCATTGAAAAAGTGTCACTCAATCGTGCTCAGTGAAACGTGATGAATAGTTATGAAGGTACTTTATTTGGTTTCTTTCATGCAGAATCGTGACCAATGGTGACCAATCCAATGAACTCGAGAGATCGGACTCGACCGTGCTTGCCTGTGTGGTGAAGAAGATCGGTCAAGGCAGAACCGAAGATGCTCAGACACTTCAAGACGAATGCATCAGTGAACTGTCTGGCGGTCAGAAGAGATCGGACTCTACCGTGCTTGCCTGTGTGGTGAAGAAGATCGGTCAAGGCAGAACCGAAGATGGTCAGACACTTCAAGACGAATGCATCAGTGAGCTGTCAGGCGGTCAGAAGAGATCGGACTCTACCGTGCTTGCCTGTGTGGTGAAGAAGATCGGTCAAGGCAGAACCGAAAACGCTCAGACACTTCAAGACGAATGCATCAGTGAGCTATCTGGCGGTCAGAAGAGATCGGACTCTACCGTGCTTGCATGTGTGGTGAAGAAGATCGGTCAAGGCAGAACCGAAGATGCTCAGACACTTCAAGACGAATGCATCAGTGAGCTATCGGGCGGTCAGAAGAGATCGGACTCTACTGTGCTTGCCTGTGTGGTGAAGAAGATCGGTCAAGGCAGAACCGAAAACGCTCAGACACTTCAAGACGAATGCATCAGTGAGCTGTCAGGCGGTCAGAAAAGATCGGACTCTACCGTGCTTGCCTGTGTGGTGAAGAAGATCGGTCAAGGCAGAACCGAAAACGCTCAGACACTTCAAGACGAATGCATCAGTGAGCTATCTGGCGGTCAGAAGAGATCTGACTCTACCGTGCTTGCCTGTGTGGTAAAGAAGATCGGTCAGGGTAGAACCGAAAACGCTCAGACACTTCAAGACGAATGCATCAGTGAGCTATCTGGCGGTCAGAAGAGATCGGACTCTACTGTGCTTGCCTGTGTGGTGAAGAAGATCGGTCAAGGCAGAACCGAAGACGCTCAGACACTTCAAGACGAATGCATCAGTGAACTGTCTGGCGGTCAGAAAAGATCGGACTCTACCGTGCTTGCCTGTGTGGTGAAGAAGATCGGTCAAGGAAGAACCGAAGATGCTCAGACACTTCAAGACGAATGCATCAGTGAGCTATCAGGCGGTCAGAAGAGATCGGACTCTACTGTGCTTGCCTGTGTGGTGAAGAAGATCGGTCAAGGCAGAACCGAAAACACTCAGACACTTCAAGACGAATGCATCAGTGAACTGTCTGGCGGTCAGAAGAGATCGGACTCTACCGTGCTTGCCTGTGTGGTGAAGAAGATCGGTCAAGGCAGAACCGAAGACGCTCAGACACTTCAAGACGAATGCATCAGTGAGCTATCTGGCGGTCAGAAGAGATCTGACTCTACCGTGCTTGCCTGTGTGGTAAAGAAGATCGGTCAGGGTAGAACCGAAAACGCTCAGACACTTCAAGACGAATGCATCAGTGAGCTATCTGGCGGTCAGAAGAGATCGGACTCTACTGTGCTTGCCTGTGTGGTGAAGAAGATCGGTCAAGGCAGAACCGAAGACGCTCAGACACTTCAAGACGAATGCATCAGTGAACTGTCTGGCGGTCAGAAAAGATCGGACTCTACCGTGCTTGCCTGTGTGGTGAAGAAGATCGGTCAAGGAAGAACCGAAGATGCTCAGACACTTCAAGACGAATGCATCAGTGAGCTATCAGGCGGTCAGAAGAGATCGGACTCTACTGTGCTTGCCTGTGTGGTGAAGAAGATCGGTCAAGGCAGAACCGAAAGCACTCAGACACTTCAAGACGAATGCATCAGTGAACTGTCTGGCGGTCAGAAGAGATCGGACTCTACCGTGCTTGCCTGTGTGGTGAAGAAGATCGGTCAAGGCAGAACCGAAGACGCTCAGACACTTCAAGACGAATGCATCAGTGAGCTATCTGGCGGTCAGAAGAGATCGGACTCTACCGTGCTTGCCTGTGTGGTGAAGAAGATCGGTCAAGGCAGAACCGAAGACGCTCAGACACTTCAAGACGAATGCATCAGTGAGCTATCTGGCGGTCAGAAGAGATCGGACTCTACCGTGCTTGCCTGTGTGGTAAAGAAGATCGGTCAGGGTAGAACCGAAAACACTCAGACACTTCAAGACGAATGCATCAGTGAGCTATATGGCGGTCAGAAGAGATCGGACTCTACCGTGCTTGCCTGTGTGGTGAAGAAGATCGGTCAAGGCAGAACCGAAAACGCTCAGACACTTCAAGACGAATGCATCAGTGAGCTGTCAGGTGGTCAGAAGAGATCGGACTCTACCGTGCTTGCGTGTGTGGTGAAGAAGATCGGTCAAGGCAGAACCGAAGATGCTCAGACACTTCAAGACGAATGCATCAGTGAGCTATCAGGTGGTCAGAAGAGATCTGACTCTACCGTGCTTGCCTGTGTGGTGAAGAAGATCGGTCAGGGCAGAACCGAAGACGCTCAGACACTTCAAGACGAATGCATCAGTGAGCTATCAGGTGGTCAGAAGAGATCTGACTCTACCGTGCTTGCCTGTGTGGTGAAGAAGATCGGTCAAGGCAGAACCGAAGACGCTCAGACACTTCAAGACGAATGCATCAGTGAACTATCTGGCGGTCAGAAAAGATCTGACTCTACCGTGCTTGCCTGTGTGGTGAAGAAGATCGGTCAAGGCAGAACCGAAGATGCTCAGACACTTCAAGACGAATGCATCAGTGAACTATCTGGCGGTCAGAAGAGATCTGACTCTACCGTGCTTGCTTGTGTGGTGAAGAAGATCGGTCAAGGCAGAACCGAAGATGCTCAGACACTTCAAGACGAATGCATCAGTGAGCTGTCAGGTGGTCAGAAGAGATCGGACTCTACCGTGCTTGCCTGTGTGGTGAAGAAGATCGGTCAAGGCAGAACCGAAGACGCTCAGACACTTCAAGACGAATGCATCAGTGAGCTATCAGGTGGTCAGAAGAGATCGGACTCTACCGTGCTTGCATGTGTGGTGAAGAAGATCGGTCAAGGCAGAACCGAAGACGCTCAGACACTTCAAGACGAATGCATCAGTGAACTGTCTGGCGGTCAGAAGAGATCGGACTCTACCGTGCTTGCCTGTGTGGTGAAGAAGATCGGTCAAGGCAGAACCGAAGACGCTCAGACACTTCAAGACGAATGCATCAGTGAGCTATCAGGCGGTCAGAAGAGGTCGGACTCTACCGTGCTTGCCTGTGTGGTGAAGAAGATCGGTCAAGGCAGAACCGAAGACGCTCAGACACTTCAAGACGAATGCATCAGTGAACTGTCTGGTGGTCAGAAGAGATCGGACTCTACCGTGCTTGCCTGTGTGGTGAAGAAGATCGGTCAAGGCAGAACCGAAGACGCTCAGACACTTCAAGACGAATGCATCAGTGAGCTATCAGGTGGTCAGAAGAGATCGGACTCTACCGTGCTTGCATGTGTGGTGAAGAAGATCGGTCAGGGCAGAACCGAAGACGCTCAGACACTTCAAGACGAATGCATCAGTGAGCTATCTGGCGGTCAGAAGAGATCTGACTCTACCGTGCTTGCCTGTGTGGTGAAGAAGATCGGTCAAGGCAGAACCGAAGATGCTCAGACACTTCAAGACGAATGCATCAGTGAACTGTCTGGCGGTCAGAAGAGATCGGACTCTACCGTGCTTGCCTGTGTGGTGAAGAAGATCGGTCAAGGCAGAACCGAAGATGCTCAGACACTTCAAGACGAATGCATCAGTGAACTGTCTGGCGGTCAGAAGAGATCGGACTCTACCGTGCTTGCCTGTGTGGTGAAGAAGATCGGTCAGGGCAGAACCGAAGACGCTCAGACACTTCAAGACGAATGCATCAGTGAGCTATCAGGCGGTCAGAAGAGATCGGACTCTACCGTGCTTGCCTGTGTGGTGAAGAAGATCGGTCAGGGCAGAACCGAAGACGCTCAGACACTTCAAGACGAATGCATCAGTGAGCTATCAGGCGGTCAGAAGAGATCGGACTCTACCGTGCTTGCCTGTGTGGTGAAGAAGATCGGTCAGGGCAGAACCGAAGACGCTCAGACACTTCAAGACGAATGCATCAGTGAGCTATCTGGCGGTCAGAAGAGATCGGACTCTACTGTGCTTGCGTGTGTGGTGAAGAAGATCGGTCAAGGCAGAACCGAAGATGCTCAGAAACTTCAAGACGAATGCATCAGTGAGCTATCAGGCGGTCAGAGGAAGAGGGCAGATAGCACTTGTATCCTGAATCAAATGATCGTGTACAACAAAACGGAAGAAGAGGCCTCGGCCTACTGCAGTGATGGAAATAGCGGACAGGAGCGAAGGGTCTTTCAGGAAGGCCGAAATTTCATGTGAGAAATGAAAATCACACTATCATCCACCACATTTCCTTTTCCCGAAATTGAGAATGCATAACAGTTAGTATGAAACCAAAGTCTGTTAAATGAAAACTAATCTATTGCTCTATTGACATTTCTGTCTTGCCGGAGTAAAACCATCTCCTGTAAACATCAATACGTTTCAATTGATAATACTCTGGCGTTCTTCTATTTTCTTATCACTCCCCCAATAGTCTAGATATTTTTGAGGATTGGTCCTATTAATCCCCCCTCGAGGTTTTGAACAATTCTTGCATTCTCATTTTGTTTCCAAAGTCCCGTGCCGTAAACTTGAACCTAAACTTGTACGTTCTAAACGAAGCTATAGTCTCATCGATCACAAAAGGTTTGAAATTTTGAAAAAAAAGTTACGTTTTGCGCTTCAGGACTTTCGGTGGTGGGTCTGTGGTACGTTTTGCATTAAATGCACATATATGCAGTTGAGCTAACTCATCAGTCTCTGTCGACGTGTAATATTCTGGTGTTTTATTCCCAAATGTTTCAAGATAACCGACATTGCCATCTTGGGACCTTCATACTGTGTTCGCGAACGGTTTTGCTGCTGTCAAACTCAAAACGTCTGGTCCGCGAACCTTCAAGTAGTGTTCTAGTTGACCTTAAACTTGTAACATTTTGCACTACGTAATAAGAACTCCCTCCACAAATGACGGAAGATGACGTGTCTAGAGTATACATGTATCTGATCATAGAGAGTATAAAGTGTAGGACCTATACCAAAACCACACTCTGAAATATTTCTACACACTGCTTTGCCCAAAGGTCCAGTCCAATGCTTCTTCTTGCATACTCAACGAAGGGCAAACTAGGGTTGTATTTTTCGAGCAGCATTAGAAGTCCCGTTCACGACAACCAAAGCGTGTACTTCACAGTGCTCACGCGTATCATCAAGCATGCAAGAAAACACTTGTCACGTTATCAATTAGGAGATTTTGGTGTTCCAGTCCGTGATGAAAAACAAATCTATTTTTGGAGCTTTCATTGGCCAGTTGTGATTTTTGTGCTCGGCACGTAGCTCAAGTCTTCATCCACGAGAGGCGAAAACAATAACACAGGATAGATATTGGTCTCGCGGCAGAAATCTCACCAACAGTTCAGCGCACACGGTGAGCTCTCGTGTGCAGCGGCCTTAAGAGCTGTTGAGCTATTTTCATGATATAACGTTTGACAATTTGCTTGTCTAATAAAATTTGATTGTCTTATAAATTTTCCGGTATAATATACTCGATGGAAAAGGACAAGGAACGAAATTCTTTGAGGAGGTCGACGCGAGAGTTAAGATGATCTTATAGACACCCCTTTTTGTGTTATATTGCCAGTCGTACTGCCACTGCAGACAGGACCAGGGAACCTTTGCCTGGTCATATTTTGATTGCAGAGTTCAGGTAACTTCTTAACTATCTCGCAAATCGATGGAAAAGGATAAGCATAGTTTAAGCCAATATTCAGGAGAAGGCATCACGTATCTTAACCACCGGATTTCTTCCAGTGTATTGTAAGCAAATTACAGCCAGAAATCGATAGAAAAGGACAAGATTTACAATCTGAATATAGTTTGAACTTCATAGAGTGAATATTTCATCCGATATTCAGGAGAAAGCATCAAATATCTGAACCACCAGATTTCTTCCAGTGTATTGAAACCGCATTACTATACTCGGCCGAGCATCGTCGCTCAAAAATCCTACTCCTTTGACCTGAAACATTTCTTTAATATCATCTCAGATCTCTTGATTTTTCGATTGGATTCTCTAGAAGACATGTCAAGCTACTGATAGTTTAATTTTCAGATTCTGGAACGAAATACCTTTGAGGTGGATGACAAGAAAGTAAAGACGATCTGACCCCATCCCCTCTCTGTGTTATATTTACAGTCGGAGTGAGAGTAGAGACAGCTGACCGATGGGACCAGGGTACCTTTGCCTGGGCATCATTGATTGCAGAGTTCAGGTAACTTCTTAACTATCTCAGAAATCGATGGAAAAAGACAAGGGCTACAATCTGAATATAGTTGAACTTAATAGAGTAAATATTTCAGCTGATATTCAGAATTGCAGAGTTTAGGTAACTTCTTAACTACAGTTAAAACTAAGCATTCCCGTTACAGCAAAAAGCAAACATTCATTATGTTCTTATGTTTTTAATTGTTTTTATTACTAATGTCTGTTTTTATTGCTATTTTTTCATTGTTTATAAACTTTAATTAGTTCCACTCAGGATTAAATAGAAGCACGAAATTAGTGCAACATCAATTCCTGAACACGATTCATAAAGAAATGCGAGCCACTGTCTGGCAGTTTTAAATTGTACACAAATAATTTATCTTAAAATTTAGTGGGCCTGACGTTTCGATCCTAGCAGGACCTTTCTCAAAGGTCCTGCTAGGATCGAAACGTCAGGCCCACTAATTTTTAAGATTTACATTTTGGTATTTTTAGTCAGTAAGCAGTTTGCAACATTTTTGTATATCACAAATAATTTATATGCAATTGTAATGACCTACACATACTGATTGGCATGTAACACCGGATAGGTATGTCCGATATGGACAAACTCGGTATCAAAATGTCCGCAAGACAACAGGTGAAAACGTCATGAAGCGAGAATCCACATTTGTCAGCGGTCGCGATGTAGTAAAAAAAAATTGAAATTCCACGTAACACCCCTAGGTTTTCTGTTTTTTATGTGTTCATATTTTGAATGACTTGGGGCCTATTTATGTGTACAGCTTATCAATCGCATATTTTTGTTTAACGATCCCATTCCTTTAATTGGCGGGCGTTCCGCTTTGGGATGTGCTAATTTGGGATGTGCTACATGAATCGATACATACAGTTCATAGATAGCCTACATAAATAGATACATATACATATATAGCGCACATAAATAGATAGGTTACAAAAAAGATACATAAACCTACCCTCTATTCATCATGTCGTGACTTTGGAATTCGCTATTTCTTTAAATTGACCTTTGAAACTGACGTGTATGTGAACCCTTTCTTTGACTGTAGACGCTCACCTTGCTGAATAATTTTCCCTTGGGCCTTTTTTTAAGCATTCAATTTATGTAATTTGTTAACATAATCATTGTGTTACTTTAGGTTTTGGTATCGTGTATAAAATGGAAAGTAAAACATCGATACCAGCAGCTCCTCGGTGGAAATATATTAAAAAAAGACAATGGGATTGAAAATACAGGCAGTGACGACTGCGTCCAAACAAAAACGTGCCATGATTCACGATATTGCATTTATTGCCCGTCAGCGTTTTGTTGTTTGACAACAAAACGCGAGACCTTGACGGTACACGTACGAGTTTTGTTAGTTGCATAAACGCATGGTAACGGTGGACAGGCATCTGCTGTATATTGCATGGGCATCGGTGTTAGAGACAGTTACCATGGGCACGCGTCTGTACATACTGATAACGAAAGGAGACCTCCTTTGTTGGAAGGACAAGCGTGAAATGAACCAGTTGGCGTCTAGAAATTCAATGGAGCTATCGGTGTCTCCAGTGGACGGAAGAGCGATGGCGGAGATGAGAGTCCAACGCTTGCTTGCTGTGGCGTTTTGCCTGCTGAACGCTTTTCCCACTCGCGCTGAAGGTAAGACGTCGACTTTCCAATAACGTAGAAATAGCTGCCAGGGGTGTGGATGTATATACGACTGTATGATAGGGGAACCAATCTTCATGTAAGTCGACGGTGTGAGTGTTGAAGGAACCATGGACTTAACCTGGCTGCAATTATGAACCAATATTCTCAGGTCTACCTCTGACGTCCTTGATCTTCCTCGGTGCGATCACGGATTGAGAAAGGTGCTCAGGGTGTCTCATTATCTTCGTGTGGCTGCGTAGTACAGAGTACACAGAAAGCCTACGACATTATATGTGTTTTATACTTAGGTAATACGTTATATAAAGATGTCCTCTTCCTTTTCCCCCAAAGCTCTGTCTATCCTCGGAAAACCAGAGGCACAGAGAGTAGCACCTATTATTACAATGGGGCGAACTTACGACATCAATATGAATGTGTCATGACACTAAACGGAGAAATTATTCAGTGTGAGATGATTTCAATGCATGTCCCTAATACCCAAGGTACCTAAGAGTACAGATTCCTCGTGCGCAATGGGCTATTTATGCCGACTGGTGATTTTTATACTTCGGTAATACGTAAAAATTATTTAGATGTCCTCTTCCTTTCTCCCAAAGCTCTGTCTGTCCTTGGAAAACCAACAGTACAGAGCAGCACCTATTATGGAAGTGTCGAGGGTTTTTTAAATGCAAGTTATGCGTTGGACGGCAGTTTGTCAACGTTTCAACACACGGACGGTCTAGAAGGTAAGCGCAAAAGCCCGAACTATCTGTTTCCTCTCTTTTTAACAAAATAAATAGCATGCAGCCACCCTTCGATCTGTTTGTTATCAAAAAGTCACCGTGTTGATGCATGGCCATTTCTAAGAAGAACTTTCTTACCAAGACGTGTGGGATGTGAAGAAATTACCAAGGTTTGGGGTTGTCAACCGATCAGGTTTTTGGAAATTCTAAATGTGGAGTGATGTCATGATATATGATTCACTTGAATTGATATGATTTATTATACCAATGACACTGTAAATATGCAAATTTAAAAGCTGCTTACCTTGGGGTACAATGGTGTGTCTCATACCAATCTCTTAACAATCGCATGATGTGGTGTGTCCGAAGGGTTCGTATATGTAATGGCATTCCCTAATTATTGGCTTGTTATCTCCCCACCACTCTGCCTTGTCCAGACGATGGCTATATCCAGCCTCATCCCTGGTGGCGAGTAGACCTTGGAGGTGATCATTTCTTGGGAACAGTCATCGTGTATCTCCGACGAGAATGTTGTGGTATGTTCTTCGACGACGTTCCACCGTTTTGTGACTTATAGATACACCTTGAAAAAATGGGACCCAAAAAACGCCTTTTGGTAAAAATTGGTTGCCCGTATCGACCTGTGACGGTAAAGTAATATGTCGTGCTTGCTTGACTAGTAAACTTTCAACTATCCACGTCAAGTTTACCGTTGGTTAATGTCTGAACTTCCTCTTAGACAGTCAAACAGAGAAATTAGCCTTGGTCTCCAAAATGTCTGTAGTTCTCTTTACTCTTCCTCTTCACAGGCAGGAGACGTTTCGCTGGTGCCGTGGTACGTGCTGGTCTGAGTTCCAACTACACCAACAACCAACCGTGCGGTGGACCGGTCCCAAGGGCACAGGCCGTGAATGGAGCTGTCATTGAGTTCATGTGTTCGGAGCCGCGCATGGCTCGATACGTCAGTGTGGACATCGATGACTCTCGCCCAGAAGTTACCGAACCAATCCTCATGATGGCCGAGGTGAAAATTCACGAGCTCATAATGTCTCCATCGCAGAAAGGTAGGAAATCCTGAGTACAGTCCGTCGATCAGAGTACTAGTGTTCTATTTTCATCACAAGTATACGATGGCCCTTTCGATATGACGTTACTTGTGCGCGCTAAAGCACTTCCAAATCAAAGATGTGCTATTTATCTCTGCAGTTTCGTCAGGCCGTGGGCCTAATAGTGAACTTACGACATCAATATGAATGTGTCATGACACTAAACGGAGAAATTATTCAGTGTGAGATGATTTCAATGCATGTCCCTAATACCCAAGGTACCTAAGAGTACAGATTCCTCGTGCGCAATGGGCTATTTATGCCGACTGGTGATTTTTATACTTCGGTAATACGTAAAAATTATTTAGATGTCCTCTTCCTTTCTCCCAAAGCTCTGTCTGTCCTTGGAAAACCAACAGTACAGAGTAGCACCTATTATGAAAGTGGGCTGGGTTTTTTTAATGCAAGTTATGCGTTGGACGGCAGTTTGTCAACGTTTCAAAACACGGACGGTCTAGAAGGTAAGCGCAAAAGCCCGAACAATCTGTTTCCTCTCTTTTTAACAAAATAAATAGCATGCAGCCACCCTTCGATCTGTTTATTATCAAAAAGTCACTGTGTTGATGCATGACCATTTCTAAGAAGAACTTTCTTACCAAGACGTGTGGGATGTGAAGAAATTACCAAGGTTTGGGGTTGTCAACCGATCAGGATTTCGGAAATTCTAAATGTGGAGTGATGTCATGATATATGATTCACTTGAATTGATATGATTTATTATACCAATGACACTGTAAATATGCAAGTTTAAAAGCTGCTTACCTTGGGGTACAATGGTGTGTCTCATACCAATCTCTTAACAATCGCATGATGTGGTGTGTCCGAAGGGTTCGTATATGTAATGGCATTCCCTAATTATTGGCTTGTTATCTCCCCACCACTCTGCCTTGTCCAGACGATGGCTATATCCAGCCTCATCCCTGGTGGCGAGTAGACCTTGGAGGTGATCATTTCTTGGGAACAGTCATCGTGTATCTCCGACACGACTGTTGTGGTAAGTTCTTCGACGACGTTCCACCGTTTTGTGACTTATAGATACACCTTGAAAAAATGGGACCCCAAAAACGCCTTTTGGTAAAAATTGGTTGCCCGTATCGACCTGTGACGGTAAAGTAATGTGTCGTGCTTGCTTGACTAGTAAACTTTCAACTATCCACGTCAAGTTTACCGTTGGTTAATGTCTGAACTTCCTCTTAGACAGTCAAACAGAGAAATTAGCCTTGGTCTCCAAAATGTCTGTAGTTCTCTTTACTCTTCCTCTTCACAGGCAGGAGACGTTTCGCTGGTGCCGTGGTACGTGCTGGTCTGAGTTCCAATTACACCAACAACCAACCGTGCGGTGGACCGGTCCCAAGGGCACAGGCCGTGAATGGAGCTGTCATTGAGTTCATGTGTTCGGAGCCGCGCATGGCTCGATACGTCAGTGTGGACATCGATGACTCTCGCCCAGAAGTTACCGAACCAATCCTCATGATGGCCGAGGTGAAAATTCAAGAGCTCATAATGCCTGCACTGCAGCAAGGTAGGAATTCATAAATACAGTCCTTCGATTAGAGTACTGGTGGTCAGTAACAATTATATAAAAGCCCTTTCGATATGGCATTTCAGTGCCCTAAAGCACTTCCAAATCAAAGATGAGCTATTTTTCTCTGCAGTTTCGTCTGGCATTGAGCCTCCCCGTTTCTCGGTGAGATCCGTTAGCTTCGCCAGACTGATGGAGGCGAGTGTGATCGGCAACTCCGCTCCCTTGTCGTGCGGTGCGGTCAGACATGTCACCATGTGTGCCCTGCACTGTATGCACACTGTTGGCTGTTTGTCCTTCATCTTTGCCCCTGGTAGCTACCAATGCTGCGCCTATAACCTGGCTTCGATGGATATACAGCCCGCCCAAAACAACGACTTCTCGATTTACATATTGAAAGAGTGATTGGTCTGAAATACTTGGCAAATATGGGTAAATTATTAAAGCCATTTTAAGGTGTTCTTGTAGTAGTCAATGAGTACGTTGTGATTGTTACAATCTACTTAATTACCATATGTGACTCGGCACAGCATAATGAGGAATAACCCCACTTTTGAGATGTTGAGGTTTTCTAATGATGTGAAAGAGTATACCATTAGCTTTCAAATGATATCAAAATATAATATCCTCTTATACTTAAAATTTCCGAAAATACAAAAAAACAATTGATTTGTGATCGAATTGTGAAGATACTTTAACTTCAGGCGTTGTTTACTCAAAAAGTGTTTTGGTGGGATATTCCTCATGTCGTTGTGCCGGGTCACATATTGGTATTAACATATTTTAGCACATTGAAATTCTTCAGCACCGCAATCTTGTTAATAATAATTAAATAATGTTCAATTGGTTGGCTGATTACCGTAGCTCGAATGTCGCATGCGCTTTGATGTAAGTAATGAACTGTCATTGTGTTAAGATTGAAAAGTAATTTACACTGTTTGCTTTTTTCATGCAGAAATGATAGGAATTTTAAGAGATTTTGCTGTTATTTGCTGGGAGTGTTATCGTTTGATAAATTTTGGACTGACGTTAATAGTTTGATTTGGTTATTTCAAGCATTGTCTAAGTGCATGATGTAGTAACAAGACCTTTCATTAGACTCCCTAATCAAAAAGAAGTTTTTGGAGTATGTTTAATCAACATTTTATTATAGTAATAAACATTAGAGAGATGAGCCTAATTATGACATTAATTTTCGATCTTAGTAGGACCTTTCAGAAAGGCCTTTTAACAATGCTACCCAATATGCATTTTATTGATTTAAATCTAGACTAAGGATGATTCGAGATATTCAGGGTTTTCCCACGTACAAACGTGTGCAGCGGCCCGATACGCAATTATTTCTGCCCGATACGCCAAAAAAAACCCAGACCGATACCCATTTTTTTTCATCCCCGATACGCACAGTAGAATTATGATAGTATGGCTCAGAATTATCTTAAATGATGCAGCTTGCATGGTGTCCGGCAAAATCTAGACGAAAAAGCAGTTAATAGTATAAAATAAAAATAGGCCTGCATTTTCCGTGCGGTACATGCATGCATTGAGCGTGTGCATCACGCGACAGTCGCACTGCACACAGTAGGCCTACGTGGGTACATGCATTGGCACCCAACGTTCCTCGTGGCTGGTGTCACATGAAATCTGAACCTCCGTTATGGGCGTCATACATACACGTGTACATGTTATGTGCACGTACATAATGTACTGTACACATGTACATGTATACAAGTATATCTAAGAATAACAATTCACTCACTGCTTTATTCTTTATGTTATTCCCTGAGATACTAAATTGTGCAAAATAAATGTATCCCATGCAGTATGCAAGCAAACGAATGTCCTTGTAGCCCAAATTATGAATTTCTAACCCTGTTAGAAATTTCTAAATTTATTGGGCCTGACGTTTGGATCCTAGCACGACCTTCCTCAAAGGCAGAGAGCCTGTTAGAAATTGTGACCCGGCACAGCATAATGAGGAATAACCCCACTTTTGAGATTTTGAGGTTTTCTAATGATGTGAAAGAGTATACCATTAGCTTTCAAATGATATCAAAATATAATATCCTCTAATACTTAAAATTTCCGAAAATACAAAAAAAAAAAAATTGTTTTGTAATCGAATTGTGAAGATACTTTAAGTTCAGGCGTTGTTTACTCAAAAAGTGTTTTGGTGGGATATTCCTCATGTCGTTGTGCCGGGTCACATATTGGTATTAACATATTTTAGCACATTGAAATTCTTCAGCACCGCAATCTTGTTAATAATAATTAAATAATGTTCAATTGGTTGGCTAATTACCGTAGCTCGAATGTCGCATGCGCTTTGATGTAAGTAATGAACTGTCATTGTGTTAAGATTGAAAAGTAATTTACACTGTTTGCTTTTTTCATGCAGAAATGATAGGAATTTTAAGAGATTTTGCTGTTATTTGCTGGTAGTGTTATCGTTTGATAAATTTTGGACTGACGTTAATAGTTTGATTTTGATAATTGGTTATTTCAAGCATTGTCTAAGTGCATGATGTAGTAACAAGACCTTTCATTAGACTCCCTAATCAAAAAGAAGTTTTTGGAGTAAGTTTAATCAACATTTTATTATAGTGATAAACATTAGAGAGATGAGCCTAATTATGACATTAATTTTCGATCTTAGTAGGACCTTTCAGAAAGGCCTTTTAACAATGCTACCCAATAGGCCTATGCATTTTATTGATTTAAATCTAGACTAAGGATTCGAGATATACAGGGTTTTCCCACGTACAAACGTGCGCAGCATTATGCAAGCAAACGAATGTCCTTGTAGCCCAAATAATGAATTTTTAACCCTGTTAGAAATTTCTAAATTTATTGGGCCTGACGTTTGGATCCTAGCAGGACCTTTCTCAAAGGCAGAGAGCCTGTTAGAAATTGTGACCCGGCACAGCATAATGAGGAATAACCCCACTTTTGAGATTTTGAGGTTTTCTAATGATGTGAAAGAGTATACCATTAGCTTTCAAATGATATCAAAATTTAATATCCTCTAATACTTAAAATTTCCGAAAATACCAAAAAAAGAAAATTGATTTGTAATCGAATTGTGAAGATACTTTAACTTCAGGCGTTGTTTACTCAAAAAGTGTTTTGGTGGGATATTCTTCATGTCGTTGTGCCGGGTCACAATTCATAATTCTAACCGATCAGCATAAACCAAAGGTTGAAGCATTTTACTTTATTCATTATCAATATTCATGTTCAATTAAAACTGAATAAACGGTTGCTTAAATCGATGATTAATTCAGCTTCTACATGTCTCCCCCTATTGCATGTATGAATATTGATTTATAAAAATACAAGAATTTTTGAGTCTTTGTTTTTTCCTGAGAAAAAGTACTTAAAAAGCCAAGGAAATGCTCTAAAATGCAGCAGAGAGCATCTAAAAGTCCACAAATCGCCCCCAAAAACATAAAACCACAAAGGAAATCTCCCACACTTTTGTTTTAAATCCTGGGGAGAACCCTGATATTTATCATTAAATTTTATTTTAAAAAGAAAAAAAATATAAAAATGTAGAAAAAGATCCTCCACACTTCAACGGTCACGACCACAACTTTTGGCGGGAAGGTTTCTCCACGCTTCACCGCTCCTCCAAGCCCTACAAAACCCCTGATGATAGTTGGAATCCAGCAGTCTCCTGACGACGAGCAGAGTACACACTGCTCGAAACGTTGAGTCAACGGCTCTTTTCAGAGCCACACTCAAAGGAGATGATACACATGGTGTTACCGCAAACCAATTAATAAAAATGTAACAAAATGGAGAATTGAAACCGAAATCACGGCCGAATAAAAGAAAAGGATAGCCTGGATTCGAACCCGAGACCTCGGGTGTTCCGTACCAATGTTCTTAATAATATTTTGAGCTATCCAGAGGGCTGCCTTCCCAAATAGTCCACTTGTTCAAACACGTGTTCAAAATGTTCCAAGTCATTTTTTCCCTTTAAATTTATAAATTGAGAGATTGTGAATCTATATGATGGTGTATCTATGCTAAAAAAAAAAATGATACAGACCGCAACCATGCAGACAAGAACTATTATGTTTATGAAATGAAGGCTTAGGCTCGGGCTTAGGTTTCGTCTCCGTCTGGCGAAACCTGAAAATCCAGGTTGTGGTTTGTTTCCGATCGAATTTGAAGATTTGTTGGCTTGATAGGTACAGGGGTATTCCTCAATAAACTGGAGCCAAACGCCTGTCTTTAGAGGCCTGTGATGATATAACGAGTCAGATAAGTATGACCGAAGCCTAAGCCCGAGCCTAAATAAGCGGCCTATTTCTTTCCTGATAGCCTTGATGGTAAATCTATCTGCCGTTCCGGTCCTTGCCGGGGCTTGCTCGGCTATTTTCTCATGACCTGCTAGGCTATGGAGTCAATACGCCGGACCCTTCGGCTTTTTCAAAACCTGAACAAAGGCGCTCGACCCTAGCAACGATGCGTTAACGAGGACTGCATTAGCCGAAATGAGTGGTACCGGTATAATTTTTGCGGTGCATTGTGACATCAATTAGTGCCCGCGTAACATTTTAATGGGTCGTTTTTAATGAGATCTCCTCGTGAATAAAAACCGAAATGGGCGAGGATTGAAATTTGGAGAGCATTCTGGCATGTGATCACTTGCTGCATGCGTTGGTGTTAGACGAGGTGGTATACGCACTAGATCCTCTGTTCAAGATGGAACCTGCAGGGCCGCAGAAAGATGGGAGCGGCTCTTCCTCCGCTAGCTCGCTGGACGTCCGCGTTAATGCCCGACTGATCGTTTACAAGCTGTTCTACTTCGCCTACTGGGGGGCCGTGGGCTGCTTCCTGCCCTACCTCAGCCTGTACTTCAAGCAGTTGGGCTTCTCGCCCACCGTGGTCGGCCTGGTCAGTGCGGCCCGTCCCTTCGTCGGCTTCGCCGTGCTGCCCTTCCTGGCCGCCGCCGCCGACCGGTGCCGCTGCCGGCGCCTCGTGCTGCTGGTCTGCGTCGTGCTGGGGGCGGGCGTGCTCCTGGCCCTCGCCTTCCTGCCGCCGGCCGGGCGCGTCGGCTGCGGTCAGATGGAGGAGCAGATCGAGGAGTTTCTCGGCCTGAACGTCAGCCTCGACCTCCACCCGGACGGAGCAGCGCCCCGGCGGGTAGGCAACTCCACCGCCGGCGGTGTCAGCCTCCCCGCGGCCGTGCAGAGGAAGCTGTTCGCCGACCAGAGCTGGATGTACGACCAGGCGGACCTGGTGCGCGTCATACTGGCGGTGGGCGTCCTGGCCACGCTGGTCGAGGTGGCCATGTTCGGCGCCGTGTGCCAGGGCGACATCGCCACGCTGGACGCCCTGCGTCGCGAGCACGGCAGCGTGGACCAGTACGGCTGGAACCGCGGCTTCGGCACTCTTGGATGGGGTGTGTGGTAAGAGTACGAGTGTTTGCAGTCCGATTCCCATGGACACGATGGGGGTTGCGCTTAGAATCCTCCTGATGACGGCCAGAGCATACTGGTCGAAACGTCGAGTTACCACTCAGGTTCTTTTCAGAACCAAACCTCTTCCTTTAAGAGACCTGATACATGGTGTCACCGCAAACCTTCCTATATTATAACTTGTGTCCTAAACATTCTAACCTTAGTACTCACACATACTGTCTGAATCAGGGACTCCCTCGATCGAACTCAACTAGCATTTATATAGCATCCATCATAATCACTTGTATCAAAAGCATTAAGCCTAACCGTAAGTGACGGTACTTGTTGTCATTGATACCTTTTGAGAAAGGTCCCTCTGCTTTTTTGCCTTTGGCAGCACTTTTTATATTCAGAGGAAACCTCTTCACGATCAAATTCGGCGATGCACAACATTATCAGGCTAAAGTCGTTGCATTAGGCTAAATATTGTTTGCGCGTATTAAGAAACTAAGGCGCGCCGGGCAGTTGAGTCTACCCTCACAATGTAACCCATCTCCCCTCCTTACACATCAGCCATCAATGTCTCGCTTCCTCTTTACCTCGTCTGCAATTCCACGTTCTGTCGAAGGATCTAAAGATTACCATGCAGTGCCAGCACTTACACGCAGATACTTCCATTTCCCCTTGCATTACAATTAACCACTTATCATTATGAAAAGTCCTGGTAGGTATAGGACGAGATTAAGATGATAATGCACCGTTTTTTAATGGCATTTTTAATAGCTTTTATTTTTTTCGGAGCCGCGATAGCATTTATACAACGCTGCTAAAGCTGATTTTGTTTCTTGTACAAGACAAAGTATCTCCTGGCAAACTTTGGTCAAAAGCCTTTCGCTGTAATACCCAGTACAATATTGTGTCAAGTGAAACGAATCCCGAGCCTGATCCTAATAATTATTTCTTCTCTGAATTGAATTTCTTCATTGTCTACGGCCTCAGTTTACAAACAAGTCCACGGAAGCTGTTAGCTATAGTGGCTTCAATCAAATCCCATACATGTCTGCGCTACGTCCGGCCAGAACCAATACCAATACTTATTTGGGAACCGGCTTTTGCCTGCGCTTCGTTATTGAGTCACATGCATAACCATGCCGCATAGTAAGGCCCATGCATGGCACGTAAGTAACGAACGTTGCTGTCTATCGGGTGCATGCCTCAGACTGACATAATTGTTGCGACCGAATGTCCCTCGTTTCTGCAGCTCCTTCACCGTTGGTCTGGTGCTCAACTCCACGCACGTACTGCAGATAACGTGCGGCTTTGTGTGGTGGCCGCTGGCACCAGTCTAGTGGCCTTCGTCAGCGTCTTCTTCTTCGGACCCTACACGGTAAGCCACGCCCTTTAGGGAGAGTTGCAGGCCAAGTTCTACGAGTCACTTTCTACAGCTAGGCCACTTTCACAGGCCATCGTATACTGGAGGCAGTTGTGAAGGCCACTAGCTCCCAAGCAGACCATTTGTTTAGGACATCCCACTAAGTGTCAATGGGATACTCCAGCTTTAAACGAAATGGAACTGATAACAAGCAGCAGGTGATCAAAACTGATTCTCAAACTTTGTTAAATTACATCTTGATTTTCAAAAATGGCAAAGAAACTGTGACTGGGCCGGGACTTGAATCCGAGAACTCTGGTTTTGCTTTCTAGCGCTCATACCATCTGAGCTGTTCAGCACTTTTGAAGACCTCCCTAACATACCCTACCCTCGCATGTTCTTTCCGATACGGTGAATGGTATATACATGGTTTTATCACAAGTGCCACACCTGAACCCAAAGCTGGATTTGAACCCCACACTCTGCAGACAGTGCACAACATGTTGAGTACCGTACCGATCAAGACTGTATAAAACCGTCCATCTCAAGACAGTGTTGTCCGTATATATTGAACACTTCCTTAGAACTCTTCTTTGAGAGACCGTGTGCAGCTCCTCGGTGTCAACACACTCTTACTATGTTAACATGCTCACTAGATAGCTAGCCCTCCAATACTTTGGTCAGGTAGTACCCGTGCCGCAGAGCGAGCGCGCTTGGTCCGCACTGTCCGACAATAATTGTTTAGGCAGCTAGGGGAGCATGTTGACGTTGAAGAGCGTGTTGACACAGAGGAGCTGCACCTACCTTATACATGGTGTCACCGCAAACCCTCCTATTGTTTGACCTACCATGCCAAGCCTTAAAGGGGAATATAAACCCAGAGAAAAATGTTGACTTATCTGATTGGGTGTTACTCACCTACGAGTTTCATAAACCTACGAGTTTCATAAAGAGGGTCGAATTCGCGGAAGTCAAAATGCCAGCGGGAAAAAGCTGGGGAAATCTTTCCATGCAGTTCCCAGCAAGGACAAGAGACCTGTTTGACATCCAAAAGCTTGGCAGTACATCCATCGTTCATCTCGCGAGTGTATAACTGCACGCAGTATATACATGTGGTACATGTAGGGGTACATCCGTCCGGACCCATGCGGGAGTTTTCCGTTGCGAAGTCATACCCCCGCAGTGACTGGCGGGCCATTCGAAAAGATGGCGGTTTGCGGTAACGCGAATTCGACCACCGAATTCCATGATTTTTCCCTCTTTATGAAACTCGTAGGTGAGTAGCACATAGGTAATTGTAGCTTGTTTGTAACACCCAATCAGATAAGGCAACAATTTTTCTCTGGGTTTCATTCCCCTTTAAGTCTTATTTGAACCCCTCCCTCGTGCATTTAGCAGTCTCCTGAATCAAGACTCCTGCGTGTTTGTTGTCATTCTCTGTCTCATGGTCTCCGTTGCCTCTCCTTCTCCTCCAGTACGAGGGCAAGGACGGGAAGGAGTCGGGGGCGTCCACCGTCTGCGGCCTGGCAACCGTCGTCTTCAGCTGGCACTACGGCTCTGTGATCGCGGTCACAACGTTCTTGGCTGTCTGCAACGGCTCCATGTGGGGCTTCCTCTACTGGCATCTGGACAACCTGGGTAAGTTTCGTCTCCATTTTGTACAGGACAAGACATGAAAAATGGTAGTCCGTTGACTTCGTTTGTGAATGTTTTGGAGAAGTAAAAAAAGGATCCACAAAGCTTCAACTTCGACAAAGAACTCAAACCTAGGGCTCTTGTCAAAAAGATCATCGGTTGTGTGCCCGTTGAATTCATCCGACCGATAAACTTTCCCCCGGTAGACAGCCGATTGTACTGGACTCTGGGGTGAAAAATACACGATGGCTATCCGGTGGAAACGACATCGGACGGGTCAAATCATCTGATACCCAACCGATGATCTTTTTGACAAGAGGTCCCACGTTTTCAGCTTTTGGAAAACACGGAGAAAAAGGCCGGAGCCGAAGCTTATACGGTACCGGTATAAATTATAAGCCTGGTTTGGGACTAAAAAAACAGGCCCTGTTTATACAAGGCATACTATTCAGGCTTAGTAGAATTGTGACCCTTATAATAATTATTAGCGGCTTTATGAAATAGCATGGCTCCAGGATTTCATTGCGAGCCAGCCTATAATGTACCTACACACAATTGGTAAAGGTCTTAGAAACGCGTTCACACTTTGTCTAATCCAGCATATGCATGGAATAACACACCTGTGAAAGTTTTCAGCTGTCGTGAGAAAATGGTGAAAAACTGGCTATTTTTTTTCATCAAACTTTATCAGCTTCCAGCATCGTAAAATGCACCTAGCAGAATTGTCAATAGCGCCAGCATGCGTTTAAACCGGAAAATTGCATGTACATCTGGAAACAGTCATCGGTAATCGTGAATAGACCGTTCTGGATTTGTGCAAATGGTTGTAGGGGCTTTAAGGCTGGTAGGCCTAAGCATGGGTGTGTTTTTTTTCTCCAAAAGTCGTTGTAAAACGACCGTTGGAAATTCATACAAAATTTGATTTTTCATGAAAATGGCAGCAGCATTCCAAGCGCTAAATATTCGCAGCATCTCTGATGCTCTTAAAATTTAGTGGGCCTGACGTTTCGATCCTAGCAGGACCTTTCTCAAAGGCAGAGTCCTCCTAGGTCCTGCTAGGATCGAAACGTCAGGCCCACTAAATTTAAGATTTACATTTTGGTAATTTTAGTCAGTAAGCAGTTTGCATCCTTTTTGTATATCACCTTAAGTCATCTCTGATGCTGGTATCTACTGCCACTTGACTTAGTTAAACTTTAACGAAATTCGCGCCAGGTCGAAATTGTGATTTTGTGCAAAATGGTGTGCAGGGGGCTTTAATGTCCCCGATCGATTGCTCCTCCAACCAACGGACAGGTGGCAGCCAGAGTCTGCTGGGCTCGCTGACCCTCATCCAGTGCCTGTCGGACTTCTTCTTCGGCTACCTGAGCGCCTGGCTCATCGGCAGGTTCGGCCACGTGCCGCTGTTGGCCGGGGGCCTGCTCGTCTACGTCCTCCGCTTCTTCTACTACTCCTGGGTACCGGCTCCCTGGCTCGTCATCTTCTCCGAAGCCTTCCACGGTGAGTCTTTACCATAGAGCTCTATGAATGAACCAGAGTGCGCACTCCTCGCGTGACGCGTGCCGACAAAAGGGGGGACTGCGACGCCATTACCGAAGAGGTGCAAATGCATGGATCTCTGTGGGGCTACCTAATCCTGATTGTTACAAAAGAAAGCAGGACATTAAAATTCGCCAATTCCTTGAGGTATTGATGGCCTTTCCTTTCATTACTGAAAACCATTTCTATAACATTTTTAGTTTCCGCATTCACAACCTTTCGGCTGTACCTTTCCCCATTCATATTACGCGCGATTGCTACTGACATCCGGGCACTTCGAGCTGAAGTTGCCCTCTTTGGTAATGGCGGATGCGCGTCCGCGTCCATGTCGGCACACGTTCGTACCGCGCGTTGATAGGGGAGCGCTCTATGGTCTATACAGAGACAACTTGATGAAGGTAGCTCAATCTGAGAAAGTAGTAAAATGCCACGTACACATCCTCACTGTTTACGCACCAACCTGTAGTGTAAGATATAGGTTTTTTTACTCACGAGTAACAAACTATTATTTTGTCGGTGTTTGAGTAAACATTTCTCGAAAAAGTAACAGCATCCCAGACCGTAAGATTTCAACATGAGGGTTTTATCGTTACCATCTACAAACTGTGTAAATTAGAAGGAAATCTGTGGACATCGATGTTTTACCGATCTTCCCATTGTTGTATTGGCCCTTTAAGTTGTTTTCATCGGTAAGAAAACAATACCAGCGTAAATTGTGACCCGGCACATCATAATGAGGAATGACCCCGTTTTGAGATTTTGAGGTTTTCTAATGATGTGAAAGAGTATACCATTAGCTTTCAAATGATATCAAAATTTAATATCCTCTAATACTTAAAATTTCCGAAAATACAAAAAGAAAAGAAAATTTATTTGTAATCGAATTGTGAAGATACTTCAACTTCAGGCGTTGTTTACTCAAAAAGTGTTTTGGTGGGATATTCCCCATGTCGTTGTGCCGGTTCACAATTGTAAGTTAGATACGGTAATAGTCCAACCATGAGTTCTTGGTTTTTTTATCGCCAACATGCAATCCCCGACTTGACAGGTCTGGCCTCTGTGCTGACGTGGATCACGACGGTGGCCTACATGAACGATGCCGTGCCGCCGGCCTATCGGTCCACCATGCAGGGCATCCTGGTCGCCCTCTACAACGGGCTGGGCTCCGGTCTCGGCTTCTTTCTGTCCGGCCTCAGCGTCAGCAGCTACGGAGCCCCGGCGACCTTTGGCCTCTACGCCGTCGTGTCCTCCCTGGTGCTCGTCGTCTACCTGATCATCCAAGGGGTAAGGGCGCCCTCACTGTCTGGTGCAGTGTGCGTGTGTGTGCAATATGTGACCCGGCACAACGGCATGAGGAATATCCCACCAAAGCACTTTTTGAGTAAACAACGTCTGAAGTTAAAGTATCTTTACAATTCGATTACAAATAATTTTTTTTTTTTTGTATTTTCGGAAATTTTAAATATTAGAGGATATTATATTTTGATATCATTTGAAAGCTAATGGTATACTCTTTCCCATCATTAGAAAATCTCAAAACCTCAAAAGTGGGGTTATTACTCATTATGCTGTGCCGGGTCACATATTATCATTATCTTGAACGTGGAGCAGGCAGTATTTCTACATACAATCCCGCTCCCCGTAAGAGTGTTAAAGTCACGCTTGCCACGAACAATTGTTATGTTTGGCACGCACATCTTATAATTGGTGGTATTGTTGTGTTGGAAAACACCACGGGACAGACATGGAGGACGTCAGAATCTATACACTTATGAGACTGAAATAACGTGTCCAGAGGTTTAATTCACATGCAGAAAAACTCCACATACAGTACGTGGGAATGAAAGTGAACAATAGTTGAATTGAAGACTTGGGCGTTGTCAACGGCGCCTCAGAACCAACTGCACCGAGTGAGACTCTCAGCCCGGTATATAAAGCAGTACAGTTACGTAACACACAATCAAACAGGGAATAAGTAAACATGTGCCGGAATTCCAACCAGCCAACGGCTTGGCGTAATATGCAAAATAGGGTGCTAGACGCATCACAACAGTATTCTCCATTTTCACAAGCTAAGGATTACTTGAAAGTGCATGGGCAGAACTTGTAATCATATTGGGATCAGTTATGGGAGGTGATTATGAAGCGAACTTGCCATGCTTCCCTGCACCTGTTCCCTCCATAAACCAACTCCCCTCGTGAGTACAGCACATACCTCCTGATCCTGCGGACGGCCAGAGCATCCCGGCCGAAACGATGACTTTCATCTCACCTTGGCAAAAGGGCAACCCGCATGGTGCATCCGCCTCCCTGGCTTTTTTGCTTCCCCCACTGATGATATTCTGAAAGTTTTCCGTGGTGGAAGTACCAAGTGGAAGGTTTGCGGTGACACCATAATGTAACACATCTCTTTTGAGAGTGAGTGTGGCTCTGAAAAGAGCCCCGTAACTCAACGTTTCGGGCAGTGGGCCCTTCGTCGGTATCCAGACGACGGGCAGAGTAGCAGAGTACCCACTGCCAGAAACGTTGAGTTACCGGCTCTTTTCAAAGCCACACTCAAAAGTCTCAAAAGAGATGTGTTAGGCTACAATGGTGTCACCTCCAACCTTCCACTTGGACTTCCTCCACCGCGTGGCTCGAATCTCACTCGTACTAATTTCTCCATGTCGTCTTTCGTCACCAACGATCTGTCTCCCACACAGCTGTCCAGCATACCGCCCTCTACCTGGAGGGAGTCGGCTGAGATGACAGACGCGCCCGCAGAGACGGAGTCCAAGGAAATGGACCTTCTCCTGTCCGCCGACTTCTCGAAGAAATAGTCTACGTGCACAAGATCGGCCTGTGCTAGCCCATTCAGCGAGGCACATTATTATACGGGCATAGTGGGTAGAAACGATCAAGTTCTTTAATTTTTTTCCCAACAAAGGCTAGGAAAGAAACCCCCCAGAAATAATTATGTTGTCAGGAACTGTAATTATAGACTGGAACCAGGTGTCTGGTTTCATGTGACAGTCTGTTGTTCTACCATCTGAGCTATCCAGCACATAGGCGGGTCCCCGACTGCTACATAATCGGCCATCTTTGCCTGCTGAGTGGGGGCGCCAATCAAAATGTACATCTTTGAATATTTTAAGATTATAATTTTGGGAACTGATAATAATATTACCGGGTCACATAATTATTATGTGACCCGGCACAGCATAATGAGGAATAACCCCCACTTTTGAGATTGTCTAATTATGTGAAAGAGTATATATACCATTAGCTTTCAAATTTATTTCCGTATGAACTTTGTTGTAAATAGTACAAGAAGACTTCGCGCGTTCATTTAGCAACAGACACAATAATTATAGCAGCACCGTACGTAACTCCTCGAAAGTGGCCATTCAAAAAGGCAGGAACTTTACATTTTCATGAAAACAGTACACAAACACTCCCCCGAAATCCTCGTTTTTTTCTCTCCAACATTTAGAGACGGATTTCAGAAAAATCCTTTGGACATAACATCCTCCAATACATTAATTTTCTGAAAATACAAAAAGATAAAAATTTATTTTTAATCGAATTGAGAAGATAATTTGACTTCAGGCGTTGTTTACTGGAAAGGTGTTTTAGTGGGATATTCCTCATGTCGCTGTACCGGGTCACATATCACTTAGCCCCCTTCCCCCCCCCTCCCCTCCCCTCCAATTTCCTTCCGAGGTGCAAACAACATGTACAATATTGCTAACCCGGCTTCAGCAGTTCGGGGATACACGTGTTTAGAATAATTCTCCTCGATCTAAAGATTTTTCGATTCCTGTGCAAGACTGGAAAGGAAAGGATAGAGGAAACACGTTTGAATTACATTCTTTCGCATTTCAAGTCTATAACAATAATTGTATGATTTATATCCTGGGAGGAGTTATTGGAAATATCAATAAAAAACAAGCATTGGGACATTCTCCAAGAGACAAATGAATTGGAGAATTACAGCGGACCATATTAACGGACTTTGAATACATTCCATGCATGATCAACTCTCCGACGGAAAGGCCAAACACTCTACACCATGAACATCTAAACCGTGAAAAGGGGGTGAAAATGTCATTTTAACAGTGAAACTAAAGAGTCACTGTGATTTCACGGTGCATTTTACAGTGAATTGACCGTGAAAATAATCGCCTCTCTGTCCTGATAAGGACATCTTCAGGTCACTAAATAGACCGTGAAAAAATTTGAATATCTAGGGTAGCAAGCTCCAGCCTTGGGGATGGCTAATTCAATTACCAGTAGGGACCACCAGCCCCCATAGAGATACTGTATGATGTCCTTGTAACTGTCACTCCCAGATACTTCTAAATTGCTTCTAGCCATTTACCACCATGAATATAATTATGTGGCACCACTGGTGAAAACACCGTGAAAATGACTTGGCTAACTGTGTGCCATGAAATAGGGGTGAAAACACGGTGACTTTTCTGCTCACGGCTAAATGACATCTTCACCCCATTTTCACCGTTTAGATGTTCATAGTGCTACATGGATAATTATACGCAAAAGTATGCATTTATAGTTACTCGCTTATTACTGCTTTACAGCCTTGATGACGATCGGGATACGAAGTTCGTAATGTCTCACTTTAATGTCGATACTGCAAATGTATTGTACATAACTATTATTAACGCTGTTTTAATTATTTATATTTATTATGTAATTAGTAGTATAATTATAATTATGACAATGTAAATTGGGGAGTAGCGAGGTCATTAGTGATCTATTACTTTTCTGTGCGACTTGGGATGGTGATATAGGCTATGCATGCTTGTGTGTCTTCCCTCCCTTGAGCGAATCACAAGGACGTTTACCGTACCCTTAAAAATACTTATCCGTGGAAGTTGAGCGACGGCTCTTTGCTGTATACAGTGCTTTCTCGAGAGGTAACAACCAATGTTATACGGTTGCGGATTCTGACTATAGTTAGCTAGCTACTATTACTCGATCGAGGACTTTTTTTGGAGTGGCGTAGACCCATAGAGTTACCATACAGGTACCGGTACAATTATTTGTAACTGCGGATGGATAGTGAGGAAGCCTATCGAACTCACACAACATATAATTATCTAAATGAGTGTGCCTGTCTAATTATCATAATTAAAGGGGTACCTCTAAAAATATATATTTGTTTTTTAAGAGGCTTTGATGGGCAATCAATATTGTACAAAATGTACATGTACTGTTCAGGGTACTATAAAAATGATGCAGTCCGGACTCAGACATACAAAATTTAATATGTGACCCGGCACAGCATAATGAGGAATAACCCCACTTTTGAGATTTTTTAATGATGTGAAAGAGTATCCTCCAGTTACCGGATTTTGACGATATAAGGACTTTTCTTCAAGCTGACCACTGTGGACGAAAGTATCACACTAAAAGAGGTTTCAGTCACTTTCGCCACACCACAGACTATTAGAATAATCATAGAGAAGGTTGATCAAGCTAGCTGTCACTTCCGTAAGATTTCCCGCGGTTTTGTCGATGTCCACGGCGCACCGCGGAGTAAGCATCGTGACCTATTTTCGACGGCGGTGTTTAGTAAAGTGTCCCAGTGTAGCCAAACGTAAAATAAATTCTTTAAAAAACTCAAAATGCTGTGTGGCACTGTAAAAATTCTTCCCTGCTTGTTTTTTTTCATCTTTCGGGTTTTTTTTTCGACACTGCTTCTAATTTTTTCCTCAAAACATTCATAATTTATGCTTAAAACTTATTGGTTTGCATTAATTTTGTCCCATTGCCCTGAGCCACTTTGAGATGGGGAAGTTGGACTGACTTGTTATCACCTGTCAACTCCTTTCCCTTCACTTTCCCATCCTTTTCAAAATCATCAAACCTGTTCTCATAATAATAAGGACATGAATTTAATCATCATAATAAATAATTCAAATTGAGAATAATTTTCTTAAAATGTGAAAAGAGGTTCATTTACTGAAAGATATCTTTTACCTTTTTTTGAATTTGGATCTCCAAGTAAACCATAGAGGTGAAAATACGGTATCTATGAGTGACATGCAGCATTTCTCATCCTTGTTAATTTCCACATCAGAAGATACATCGAGGCAGGATGTGATAGTTCGGCTTGGTCCAAGCTAATTGTGATTCAGCCATGGAAGCAGATTCTGTTTTCTTTGCCCTTTTGGTGGGGTTGTATTTTTTATCTGGTTGATGTCTTCTTCTGTGACGTTTAAAAACTCCACAATCTCCACAATCCTCTTTCTCACTGCTTCTTCAGTTATGACCTTTCCCAATGTCACTCAAGAGACACATTTCCTCCTTCTTGGTACTTTCTCTAGCTGCCCTTTGATTTTTTCAATATCCTCTAATACTTAAAATTTCCAAAAAGAAAAAAGAAGAAAATTTATTTGTAATCGAATTGTGAGGATACTTTAACTTCAGGCGTTGTTTACTCAAAAATTGTTTTGGTGGGATATTTTTCATGTCGTTGTGTCGGGTAAAATTTAGTGGGCCTGACGTTTCGATCCTAGCAGGACCTTTCTCAAAGGCAGAGTATATCACCATAATTATTATCTGTGAGTCCGGATTGTCATAGCAATTAGGCCTACAGCGCCCTCTATTGACAAGTTGAAATTTCATTGATATCATAGTCTGGTTACTCATTAGGCGCGAATTGCACCTTATATCAGTGTGTCTCGGAGTTTGGGTATCTGACTGCGCGTGGTTGGAAACGATTTCATGTCAAAAAACCCGCCTGACCACGTCGGAAGAGCTGTCATTTGTGTCAAGAAAACGCCCACAACACCCGGCAAAATGGCTCAGGATTTCTCAGTTATCACGGCCAGCTATGTCAACTTGCAGATTACCAGCACCCTTAATAATTTTCCGTCTGAAAAGCGCTTTCAAAAGGATATAACCATAGGAATGCTGAAGGTACCGTAACTAAACTAGTGCATAAAATTAATAAATGCCGAGTCAGTGTTATCACACTGACACAGTGACAATGACAATCACACACTGTCACTGTGTCACTGTCAGTGTCACTAGTGAGTAGTGTAGTGAAAGTGATATTGATAAGTGGCAGTGGTATGTCCGAGTAACTCTGACTTACAATCGTCCTTTAAAAAAAATGAAAGGATCGGGCGATATTATTACTATTACTAAAATACTAGTAAAAGTAGTATTACTATTAGTATTACTTAGTCCGAGTATCTTGGACCCTAGCTAGTCCGGGTAACTTGGACCATGGACCCTTCCCATCGCCCTTTTTTATTTTGAGGGATTCGGGAAATTTCCCCTCAGTTGATCAAAATGATGTCTCTCCCGTCCGACGAGCCAAAATGAGGTGGACAGGCAGCCATCTTTGGTTTCAAACTGAACACGCAAATCAGTGATGTTCTTAGGTCTGCGTGCGCAGTGGGTCTATGTGGGTGTGTGCCGCGCATGCAGGAATTGAGCCCCGCAACTGTTTCCTGAACAGCACACTTTTGGCTCTTCGGACGGGAGAGGCATCTTTTAGTTTTAGTTTGTCTTGAACTAGAAAGAGCTGTTGAGTGCACATAGATGACAGACAAATACTCTACGGAATAATATGAGCCTGATGTCAGACCTACCCCCAGAACTGTGGGGTTCTACGTCGTCCGCTGCTCTCCCGACCGGAACCCCACAGATAACTAGGCTTTTTTCCCATAGGCTTCTGTGTAACGTTCACAAGTGCTGTGGCATAGGGATCAGCAGGTTCAGCATAACTCATAAAATACTGCTTCATTTGGCCCAAGATTTCTAGCAAATGTGGTTTACATACCACGCACCTGTGTGCAACTGTCCATTTGGCGAAAGTGTGTCGATTTCCATAAAAAAAATGGGCGAAAACCTCCCGGTTCGGTTGCAACATTCAAACGGCAGCTCCGTAACTGGCAGTCTGGTCCCTGTAGTACGGTATAGCGCCTTGCTGCGAAGACGTAAAGGGGACCAGACTGCCAGTTGCGGCGCTGCCATTTGGATCTTGCGACCAAACCAGGAGGTTTTCGCCCATTTTTTTTTGGAAATCGACACACTTTCGCCAAATGGACAGTTGCACACAGGTGCGTGGTATGTAAACCACATTTGCTAGAAATCTTGGGCCAAATGAAGCAGTATTTTATGAGTTATGCTGAACCTGCTGATCCCTATGCCACAGCACTTGTGAACGTTACACAGAAGCCTATGGGAAAAAAGCCTAGTTATCTGTGGGGTTCCGGTTGGGAGAGCAGCGGACGACGTAGAACCCCACAGTTCTGGGGGTAATGTCAGACCATGGTTTTGAGAAGGCTGCTTGTCTTATTCTTAACTTCTTCATGCTGTTTAGAATGGTCCTGTTACAACATTTATAGATCTATAGTCGATCTATAGCCTAGATGATAGGTTTGGTTTACAATTCAGTAGTGCTACAAAAATGTTGCAATGTGTTGACTGACTTCAGTAGCCCAATTGCAACTCTAACGAATTTAGTGGGCCTGACATTTCAAGCCAAACCTTTTTCTAAAAAGGTAGTATGCCACTGAGATTGACTCTGGCTATGTTCAGACACCGTACTTCGGAGACCGAAAAAGGTCTGTCATTTGCGGTCACAGCGGGAGGTAAACATTTCATTGCAAACCCCTTGCGTTCATACTCACTGAGTTCAACTGAAAACAGTCTATCTCTGGTACTAAGAGGTCACGCACGTTTCTTGACCCTGAATCCCAACTTCCCTTCCGGCTAGCAAGAGTGCACGTAACATCAGTGGATTCTTGTTTTTCGTGCGGCTTGGGCAGTGACATAAATCACCGGCTATGTAATGGGCCCGCTCGTCTGCCTAAACCGGATGTGGTTATGAGATAGACCGTTCAGACACGTTAAGGTTTGTAGACTGGTCGACGTAAACCGGTCGACGTAAACCGGTCGACATACCGGTCTACGTAGTCTAGTCCACCCCTCCTCGGCGGTCTAAGATAGACCGTTTGTAGTACCCAAAATGGTCTACGTAGACCGTTCAGACACAACTAGATAGACCCTTTTCAGTTTTAACTGAAGATAGACTACTTTTAGTACGGTGTCTAAACGACCCTAGCATGTAGCAATGGGACACAGTACAGGGGAGCAGTCTGTAAGTGCAGGGAACCAGTGAGGCTCATGTGTTTGCTTCCACCCATTGCCGTTGCCTAGGGCAAGCTGGAGATGGTCACCGGCTCGGCCACCGCCGCCATGCTGTTGCAGCTCTTCAACAAAGACGGCGAGCTGGTGCTAGCCATGACCGATAACGACGCCATGCTTGGCTCCTACCCAGTTGCGGATGGCATGAGAATACACGTGAGTTGCCCTGTCTGGCTCTGTCCACTGAGCTCTTTCCAAACTGAAACGGAGAATGACAAATGTTGCTACGTATCTAACTGCTCGCTGACTAAAGTTACCCGAAATTAAAATTTCACAAATGCCATGCTTTATCTGATCTCCCAATAGATTCATGAAAGTTGAATCAAAATTCCTAAAAAAAAAAAGATCACTTCTAAGGAAATGACTAAAATGTTGCTTTTTAATCTTAAAAATGAAGTGGGCATGACAACATTATGTGACCCACTCTGCAAAAAAAGGTACTTAAGTTAAGCTTTACACGTGATGGGAAGGCCATTTAAAAAAACTTTAATTTGATGTATGTTTGAGGCAGTCCCTCATCATATTGCTTTTTCGAGTGTGTACACTGTACATTCATTCTCAGAACTTTTTGGATTTTTTTTTTTTTTAAGGAGAAACAAACCATTTATTAAAAGAAAACAAGGATGAAACCATTGAGCAGATACTCATTGATATTCTTTCTTTTTAAATTGAAAATTCATCATTTCTGGTTTTGGATATTGAAAATAAAGGTTTGGTAGAAACCCCCAAAAAGAGAGGAGTTTTCACCCTCTGTTCATGGAATGGTCTGGTACATTGTACGCGAGACCGCATAGAGCGATTTAAGTATCTTTTTTTGCAGAGCGGGTCACATATTGTATGATCCTAGCAGGACCTTTCATCCCAGGAGAAAGATCCAGCTAGGTTGGAGACGTCAGGCCCTTGCGAATCGATTTGAAGAGGTGAAGTTGCAGTCGGCCATTTTAGCACTCCCGATGCAGCACAGTTCTTGGGCCCAAAAATTTGAAATCATGCCAGCGAAATAGACAATGTTTGGCCGGCTGATCAAATCGTGCGCCCAACCGATGTTTGTGGTGTATAAGAGGGAAGTTCGTCAAGACAAACCAGTCTTTTCTTTTGATTGGTCCGTTGAACGAATTTGGGTGAGTGGGGTGAATCTTTTGCGTGACGGGGAAACATTCTCATGAAAATGGAATGGTATTAAGGTTGTGGGATGAATGCCAGGTTTGTTATGGTTAATTGGACGATTTTGAAGGATTGGGGGAGGTTCTCTCATATCAAGGTTAGCTCTGCCATTGCATCTCAGGTGAAAGTCCCTTGCCATATTTGTAATTCTGTGGGTCACTCGCAGGTGCAAGATAGTGACCCAACCAGGCTGAAAGGGGAATTTGAAGATTTGTCCAATGTGGAGAAGTACGAAATAGCCGAGGAGGAATACGCCAAGAGAACAGGTTGGTGTGAGGTTGGGTAGCGGGAGGGCATTGGGGTCCATAACCCGGTGCCTCTGAGCCCTGAGAAACTGAACGCTGTTACCTAAAAAAGACGTGGATATTGTCCCGAACATTCAACCCCAGAGTCAATACCAATGTTGTGTTTTGGGTGACAGTGCAAGGTGCCTCTCAGGCACAGTGTTCTGTCATGACTTAGTCGGACATCAGGCCTCTATCTATGCACAGAGTACATACACGCACTGCCTCAAACATTGTGTCACTGGCTCATAGATTGAGTTACTGACTCACAGATTGAGTCACTGGCCCACACATTGAGTCACTGGCTCACACTTTGAGTCTTTGGCTTACTTATTGTGTCACTGGCCAACACATTGAGTCACTGGCCCACACATTGAGTCACTGGCCCACACATTGAGTCACTGGCCCACACATTGAGTCACTGGCCCACATATTGAGTCACTGGCCCACACATTGAGTCACTGGCCCACATATTGAGTCACTGCCCCCCACATTGAGTTACTGGCCCACACATTGAGTCACTGGCCCACATATTGAGTCACTGGCCCACACATTGAGTCACTGGCCCACACATTGAGTCACTGGCCCACACATTGAGTCACTGGCCCACACAATGAGTCACTGGCCCACATATTGAGTCACTGGCCCACACAATGAGTCACTGGCCCACATATTGAGTCACTGGCCCACACATTGAGTCACTGGCCCACATAATGAGTCACTGGCCCATACATTGAGTGAAGTTCTCCTGTTTATTTCTATGTATGAACATGTATTTGGCTATTGGCTTAAGCACAGAAGTCAAATGAGACTCTGGCCAGAAACCCTATCTAGTGAAGCAAGGTAGTTTGTGCTTGTGCAAATTTGTCCGCTCAAGCACCTCCGTGGAATGGTCTCCATCATGAATCAACCAAACCATGAGCCGATGAGCTAAGATGGTTCTACTGCACCCTGTGCTCCCCACTGCAGACTCGGTGCTGGCCTTCAAGAAGAAGCACAAGATGGGTCGGTTCAAGGAGGCAGATCCTGCCGAGGCGGCGAGGCTGGAGGCGCAGAAGGCAGAGGAGGAGGCAGCCGAGGAGAAACTGGCCTCGGCCGTGGAGGTGGGGGCGCGGTGTGAGGTCAACGTGCCCACTGCCCCGCCCATCAAGAGAGGCACCGTCATGTATGTGGGTGAGTTAGAGGCGAGCCCGCACACACCGCGGCATTCCACCGGTCTTTGAATAGGCCCTGAATCACAAGATCTATTTTGTAGAGCCAATTAAGTGTGAAACACTACTTTACTAAGCATGAAAGGTCATGAGAATTCAATATAGGAAGGTTTGCGGTGAACACCATGTATCAGGTCTCTTAAAGGAAGAGGTATGGTTCTGAAAAGAACCTGCAGGTAACTCAGAACCATACCTCTTCCTTTAAGAGACCTGATACATGGTGTTCACCGCAAACCTTCCTATATTGATTCACCCACCATGCAAAGCCTTAATTCTCATTCATGAGAATTCACTGTTAGGCACCCGAGTACACACGGTCTGAAATGTTGAATTGGCCGATTGCAACCTATAGGTCAGGTGACGTACAGGTCAGGTGACGTACAGGTCAGGTGACCTACAGGTCAGGTGACCTACAGGTCAGGTGACCTACAGGTCAGGTGACCTACAGTGAGTATCAAACAATCACCAAACATGGCGTCCCCCAGATCAAGGTGCCACTCTTGTCAAGTACAAGGTGATTGTTGCACTATAGTGTGATTGATGGAGGCTTTCCTTTTTGAAATCTATGCAGAAATTATTCCGGTGTAACGGTCTGATCCGGGCCCCATGCTCAGATGAGACCGTTACCATGGATAAAAACGTCATGCACAGTGCGCGTAGTAGTTGTCCATTTCGAAGGCCGTGCTGAGTCGATACGGTCATTGGCAATGCAGCGCTTTCATCAGGCACGTTCGTTGACCCGTAGTTGACCCGTAGTTCAACAACGCTCAGTACGGAGCCTGTATTAACTAGGCCTAGAACTTGGAGTTTTACATTGGGGAAGAAATGCTACAGTTGTTCCCCCGTAATGAGGGTGCATCGATTGGCTTCATACAATCAAAAGCAAAATATAGTTTTACAAACTGTGTTTGTTCGCGGATAATCATAAACAACAGTCACATGAAGGGCGCCCCCATGTGCTTGGTTCACTGACTCATCTGAGCACGCTGAGCAGCTGAGAACGTTGCTGCAACGTGCTGAGGTGAGCCAGTGACGCCACGTCTCAACCCAGCACGGGAGCACGTCTGAGATAGTTACACCGGAGTTGGTACATGTACCTGAGACCTTACCGGAATGCCCACTATATGTCACGTGATGACATCGTGCAATCGGTCTGTTACCGGCTCTTTTCAGAGCCGCACTCCTTCTCGGAAGAGGTGCCTTGCATGGTGTTCCCGGCCTCATCACAAGCTCACCACATTGTGATTCCACTATGCAAACCTTCAGTTCTATCCATCCTCATCTTGACCTAGATGGTTGGCTTCACAGGTCAAATAGAACATCAAGAGCCTCCGAACATGACCTCAACCCTATAGATGAAATGACTTCTTTTTAAACGCAACTGCCTACAGCTTCTGAGTTTTACATAATTTTTATGTATTCTTATCGATTTTGATTTTATTGTAATTGTAATTAGTTTTTTCATTAATCAGCACCTGTAATCACTAAATACGTGACATTGGTTGCACTTTATAGATAAAAGTATGACGATGATGATTATTATCATTAGTGGGTGCTGTGTTTGAAACAAACTCTCCCACTCGTAAGTAATCCACTGTTCAATAACAAGTCCTGTTTCTTCTCTAGGCAAAACGGACTTCAAGCCGGGCTACTGGATTGGCGTGAAGTACGATGAACCATTAGGCAAGAATGACGGCAGGTGGGTCTTATCAAGGATATCTGCTCAACCAAATTGAAGCCATCTTGTTTCCAGATTCGTCCAGTAATTGCCCTAACCCCTTAGAGCCCCCCGTGGCCAACATGCTCTATACACTTTCAAGTGGACAACCTGTGAGGTGGGGCACAGTACAGTGATGGAAATAAGCGGAAAAAATTGATTAGCAAATAATGCTAATCAAATTGTAATTTGATTGTAACTTGTGGAAGTTCCGATCAGGCTTGAGTAGCGCAGCGTGATCGTATGCGGCCATGTGGCCGCTGTGCACGTGCACTGTGCATTACATGTATACAGTGTGTGCAAAGACGTGTTGTGTTATGTCATGTGCAGCGCGTAGGCTGGTTTCGGCCCTACTGGTCCTGTAGTGTCGCTATGGCGTTACGTAGAGGCGGAAACCATACCTAGACTTGCCAACCTTGCTAACGTCGCGAAGGGAAATGCGCTACTTTCATCGTTTGTCTCCGAATGTTGTTTCCGCGTAATTCAATATTATTCCCTTCGTCATTAATTTTGAAAGTGGTATGGATAGAAAGAAGAGAATACACGCTTCAATTTAAGGGTGAAATCGACCGATTTGGACGATGTTTACAGGGTAGGCGCTTGGCGGTCGAAAATCTTAGTCTACCTAAGTAGCCGATGGGGAGTCTGGCCGCCGCCGCGCTTGCACTATCAACAGTATATTATGTACTGTACAGTATACAGTCTACATGTACTGACTACTGTACATGTATATGTACATGTACACAGTACAGTGCAAGGGTACAGTACATGTCCTGTGCGTTCAACGCATGATGGTCTTACGATGGATTTTGATTCGCACAAAATGCAAACCGTGTTCTAAATTGTCTCGCATTTCGTGGAAAATGTATCGCATTTTGCGATGCGAATCCAGCTATTTCCATCACTGCAGTACACGTGCCTGTCTTCTGCAGGCAGCCTTTGAGGAAGGTCCTGAAGGGATTGAACAATTGGGGGAGTTGATTTCACAAGAGCCTTACGATCCATCGTAACTCAACTTACGGAGGGCGACCCATCGCAGTCATGAAGGGTCGTATCATTTCAGCGCAGCGGTCATGGTCTTGCAATTGGTCACAAGATAAGATGGGTTTGAAACGCGGAACTCTTGTGGAGCATAAAACGCACTCATCTTAAAATCTGCGCCCTGTTCAAGAAAAATCTGAATGTTTTGTCAGATAAAATTTTCACATTCTTAATTCATTGTTAATATTAGTGGCCTCGGCTATACTGCATTTTACGAACCCATCAATTCCTTGATCTTTTAAATGGAAACCTGTGTGTTGCCCTGTTAATGTTAGTCCTTGACTCATTGACTAAATATTCATTCAAAGAGGTTTTGCCCTTACTCGACATGGTGGTATTCATTCAAAGAGGTTTTGCCCTTACTCGACGTGGTGGTAAACACTGAATGCTCAGTGCTTTGCCCGGTGCCTGATAAAAATATTTCAGGCAGCTCAGGCGGGATTCGAACTCGCGACTCCCGAATTCTAGTACGGACGTCTTAACCACTGGACCACCGAGCTGGTCGAGGTCGTGTGGTGGATTTGATGTATAGCGGCGGATACCTCGTTGCATCATAGATATAACATGATATAACATAGATATAACTATTCATTGTAATTATTTATCGATATATTGTAAAGTTGAAAAGTGATTTTTTTTTTGTAACTTAAGAACAGAGGTCTACAAAGAGCAAGATGCCTTTTAGAGACCACCACTTTCCTCTACACCTCTCTTTTTTTCTGGCACGTTGACAAAATGCGGTTTTGCTTGAGAAAGTGGAACTAAATGAATGAATGGACGATTGCCCTCAGCCACAGGCCCAATAACGTTTTATGATATGCCTTCAATTGTGAATTGTTGTATTCTTTCTTCCCCCCCCCCTCTCTCTCTCGCTCTCTCTCTCTCTCTCTCTCTATCTCTATCTATCTCTATGGCAATATTGCCAACAGTGTCAAAGGCAAGCGATACTTTGAGTGCCAGCCCAAATATGGTGGGTTCGTCAAACCCCAGTATGTGACAGTGGGTGACTTCCCGGAGGAGGACCTGGACATGGACGATGACGAGATGTAACACCAGCAGGATAGTTGGGCAGTGCGGTGTCTGAGCAAGAGTCGCCAACCTGCTGTGGCCACCACAATCCCGATGGACCTTTCCCGTTAAATATGCAAAGAAGACCAGGTGCATGCCCTTTACTTAATCGGTGGGCAAGCGGGGCGCCAACCAATCGTAGTTGTCCGCGGGCGTGCGCGCGTTCCTTCGCGCTAACTGTTTGGCGTGTAGTGATGGGCTATTCAGTGTCTCCTGCACGTGTGTTTCGAAACCTGCACGCCACTAGTACTCGTTTGCCCACCAATTTAGTAAAGCACATGCGTAAGGTCTAATTTGCATATGTCATGGCCAAGGCCCATTCAGGTTGAGCCCAGACATTATACAGTGTATAATCTATAGACAGACACTAGAGGGCGCCAGACTGTAATGCCGTGGAGGCTGCCAACTTAAGAAAAGTATGTGCAGAATTAAAGAGCACTGCCAAGTGTCTGTATACAGAAAACAGGTGTGCTTGAGTGTCGCCGCATGGTGTCATAGAACATGGGCAAATTTGAACGCGCGTCACGTCTGACGAATACAAATGTATGGCGGTGCTCTTTACTTCTTCCCCCACACTTTGAGGCTAGTTGGGTCCCCCATGGCATTACAGTATCCTGACATTGTTTCTAATAAGATGCTGACCATCTATAGGTTATATATGTGACCCGCTCTGTGAAAATGAGTCAGATGTCTCTCGGCATGATATTGCTTTACGGGCGATTCAATATTGAAAGGGTGTTTTTTTTTCTTCACTTTTCCACATTTTTTTATTTTTTCATTTCTGAAATCTTTAGGTTCTTAACTTTCATAATCCTTGCCAAAAGAAACTTCATAGGATGTCTGACACTACAGTATAAATCTTAACCGCTTGTTTTCTCTGTTAAACAGTTTTGGTGAAAATGAAAAACAGGGATGTTCAAACTGTCATACATGTATCTCCGGAGTGCAACATGCTATGCATATCTAAAACGCCTAAATGAAGCTGTTGATAAGGTCTATCCAGCTATGTGGATATCTCAAGTTTATATTTTTGCTACATCTGACTCATTTTCACGGAGCAGGTCACATATGTGACCCGGCACAGCATAATGAGGAATAGCCCCGACTTTTGAGATTGTCTAATTATGTGAAAGAGTATACCATTAGCTTTCGAATGATATCAAATTTATTTCCGTATGAACTTTGTTGTAAATAGTACAAGGGGACTTCGCTCGTTCATTTGGCACCAGACACAATATAGCAGCACCAGTGTAACTCCTCGAAAGTGGCCATTCAAAAAGGCAGGAACTTTACATTTCAATGAAAACAGTACACAAACACTCCCCCGAAATCCTTGTTTTTTCCAACATTTAGAGACGGATTTCAGAAAAATCCTTTGGACGTAACATCCTCCAATACATTAATTTTCCGAAAATACAAAAAAACAAAAATTGATTTTTAATCAAATTGAGAAGATACTTTGACTTCAGGCGTTGTTTACTGGAAAAGTGTTTTGGTGGGAAATTCCTCATGTCGCTGTGCCGGGTCACATTATGTCGATGGGTTGAGCGGGATGTGAACGAAAGCATCCATTTTTTGACAGCACAGATTGAAGGGATGGTGACTAGACTTGACGTTTCGAGCAGTTTGTACTCTGCTCGTCGTCAGGAGACTGCAGTCTCCTGACGACGAGCAGAGTACAAACTGCTCGAAACGTTGAGTCACCGGCTCTTTTCAGAGCCACACTCAGTCTCAAAAGAGATGATAAACATGGTGTCACCGCAAACCAATTAATAATAATAATTGTTTCCACCATGCAAACCTTTAAGTCTTTTCTGACTAGACTTGGTCGCAAACTGCATGACGCCCTGTTTCTGCACTTCCCGCAGTTCGTTGCACTTCAGGCTCCCGCGCGCTGCATTTCCTTGGCAGAAACAGTTCACCGTCGTGTGTTTCCGCAAAATCTACGCTATTCCACTGAAAGGCCCCAATTCCACAGTGCAGCTTAGCAGAGGTCCGCTTAGTCGGCTTAGTCCTTGGCAAATTGTCGCAGCCAGCAGATTTCAGCGGCCAATCTCATGCACTGCTGACAGATAGATCTGTTTCTGCTTAGTGGAAGATGTTGGGTTGATGGGCACCTTTCTATTGCATGTTAACCTTCTCACGTAGTGATATACAAAAATGTTGCAAACTGCTTACTGACTAAAATTACCAAAATGTAAATCTTAAAATTTAGTGGGCCTGACGTTTCGATCCTAGCAGGACCTTTCTTAAAGGCAGAGTGACAAGGACCATTCCTGGTCCTTGTCACTCTGCCTTTGAGAAAGGTCCTGCTAGGATCGAAACGTCAGGCCCACTAAATTTTAAGCTTCTCACGTAGTCATTGAAATGGACAAGGACAATTTGCCTTGTCGTCGAAACAAATCAGCACTTGAGATTTTTCCGGGGAAAGACTTTGCAAAAGGAAAATGATTTTCTGAATTGAGTGGGGGAAGGTTAAATTGTGACTTGCTCAACAAATGAAAATATTGGTTTTGGTTTCGTTAATTTTCCGTGGGATTCAAGGGAATCGCTTCAAATAAAATCCTAACCCACTCTGTTACCAGAATAATCGAACCATCTTCAAATACCAAATTTATATGAAAAACATTACATTCATTTCAACGTGCAAATTCTATTTTCTTTATTTTCTCTCTTTTTCAAAGTTTAATTTAAAAGAGCATGTACAATATTTTTTATTTATTATACAATGTAAAGTTATGAATGATCATTTCGATATCATTATCCAGCGCCTTTAAAATGATTTTCTAAAAAAGTATGATTTTCTACAAGAAGACTGTTAATTTTTTCGGATAGATCTTTTAAAGGACTTTTTATCAGCTTTTCTTAAATCAAATCTACTATGTTATTTGGAATTGTTCTAATGCCATGGTCCATAAAAGTATGAAGTACATGGAAAAGAAACTTTCCACAGACATTCTATTTATTCAACGTATCTGTATGTGGTATACCCTTTCTTGACCGTGCTAAACGCAAGCTGAAATCCTGCATTGTCTGAAAAATTATGAATTACCCGAACATCTCAAAATTACTATCAGTAAAAATGGAATGAGTTTATCGGACTTAATTTGTTTACAGAACAGTAAGTGAAAGAATCTTGAGGAGCATGGGAAACTTTGGCTTGTACTTTGAGAAAAAGCATTTGATATTTTGGTATCAAAGCGAGTCCTAGACTGTACTACTCCAGGGGTACAGACAAGTCATTACAATCGACTCTCAAATTTAGTCTCAGTATAAATGAAAAGAGTTAATCAGACTTAATTTTAAAATTTAGTGGGCCTGACGTTTCGATCCTAGCAGGACCTTTCTCAGAGTGACAAGGACAACACAGATACATGTACACGAAGGAAGGGGAAAGAGAGTGAATAGGACACGGATGAGAAACAAAGGACAAAGAGTAAACCTGGTAGGGTGAGA
Source organism: Luidia sarsii (assembly GCA_949987565.1). NCBI lineage: Eukaryota > Metazoa > Echinodermata > Asteroidea > Paxillosida > Luidiidae > Luidia > Luidia sarsii. Next base: position 2,509,164 of record OX465101.1, on the reverse strand, counting down.
TCAAAGGGAAGGGCAAGGAGTAGGGTAGGGATTAGTGAGAAGAGGGGGAAAGATCAAAGAGAGAAGTGTGAAGGAGTGAACACAAAAGAAGGATTAACAGAAAGCTGCATGGTGTTAGTCATTACCCTCCTGGATGTTGAGACCATGTGGTTGAATAGTCCGAAGACGCTTCATCCACATTTTCTCACGGCTTAGACGGACAGCATTACTACGGTGACCAAGTGATTCTATGCCCAGGGAGATTGAAGTGATACCCAACAGGGGTGTCCTGACTTAATTTATCAGACTTAATTTGTTTACAAAACAGTAAGTGAAAGAATCCTGAGGAGCTTGGGATACCTTGGCTTGCACATGTACTTCGACAAAGCATTTGATTTATTTTTTATCAAAGCGAGATGTAGACTGTACTACATCAGGGGGACAGACAAGTCATTTCAACTGACTACCTGCGAAGTGCATCAGGCACACTTGTTCGTTTTGATTACGTTTACTAGACATTAAGAATCACTGGTCCAATCTGTATCCCGTGCCTGACCAGATTTGAACGTTGCCACGCAGGCAGAAAACTCTGTGGACGTCCAATCTAGGTGCCA